>JAQBSW010005184.1:0-60214 GCA_029291075.1 Eudiplozoon nipponicum
CAGGATAAATGGCTTAATTCTCATCGGAAGAGAACTAACAATATTTCAAACCATGGCGATTGATTGCATCTCCAATTTTAATACATTTGTCGGCAACAATCTTACATTCAGCGATGTAAGTCAATAGCTACAACGTGTGTCAATGTATCAACGACATAATTGTGAGTGAGCCATACTTTTTGATGTTTATCATAGTCGGATGACGATATGTAAGCCCACTTCTTTGTAATCGGCACTTGATTTGAATTTTAGATAACTTTTATAACGATCATAAATGACGATTCTATAAGGACCGATACCTCATTATGTGGTACAAATTCAAGTCTCGATCCCGTAAATTATTATGCAGAAAGCAATTTAAAAGTGCCTGCAGTACCCAGCAACGTAAAATCGCGCGTTCCAAATATTTCAGCTAAATTTTGACGACATTAAAGATTCTGTAAATTGAGCAAGACTTACGGGAAACTTGACGTTTTAATTTAAGCTTAAATTTAAACGAATGTTAGTTATGAAACTTCAAACTACACCCAGCGGGGTTGGCAATTTTTGGTTGCGAAAATAATTGAAAATATCAAAGTGCAATTTCAATCGTGACTATCAATAAACGATATGACAAGCATCAGTTTATGTTATATATTTATAGATAATAAATGCCCACATTAATTGAAACATCTCAAGCTAGGAACGCTTCTTCTCAATAAATAACCGTAAGCTTTCGTTTAACAAGAGCACAATGCCAATATTTTTAACGGAAACAATGGATTCGGGTTATAATATGTATAATCTGTTATATAAAAATCCTGGTAACAAATTAGCTCAATTATGACCAGAAGGATAAACCAAATACAGCATGAACAGAAAGTATAATCTCATGCACATTCGTTTCGTGCTTACTGGCGACACATCAGTAGGAGCTGGTATTACGCCCTTTAACCACTATATATTTGGGTGAGGAATGTGGGATAATAGGACGGTACAATCTCGGTGTCGGTTACTGAAACAATAGCTATAGTTTTGGTATCCTTTACAGACTCGGTATGTATATTATATAGAGTGAGTTAGCTGGAAGTCGAATTTTCGAGACTTTATATGATGTTAGCATCACTACTATAGGTTTACACATTCGAATATGAAAGTATAATCTCATGCACATTCGTTTCGTGCTTATTGGCGACTCATCAGTAGGAGCCGGTATTACACCCTTTAACTACTATATATTTGGTTTAGGATTGTGGGATAATAGGACTGTACAATGTTGGTATCGCTTACTGACACTATAGCCATAGTGCTAGTATCCTTTACAATCTCGGTATATATATTATATATAGTGAGTTAGCGTTGAAGTCGCATTGTCGTGACTTTATATGATGTTAGCTTCACTACTGCAGGTTTACACATTCGTCTAGGAGATTGTACCGTCCTATTATCCCACATTCCTCACCCAAATATATAGTGGTTAAAGGGCGTAATACCGGCTCCTACTGATGAGTCGCCAGTAAGCACGAAACGAATGTGCATGAGATTATACTTTCCGTTCATGCTGTCTTTGGTTTATCCTTCTGGTCACAACTGAACTAATCTGTTACTAGGTTCGCAACACCTAATACATACTTGCATATATATTAGCTCTCCGCAACAAACAGTATTTAACTGATATATTAATCCTGTCAACAAACTAAGATCCAGGGTAATGAAATTTGTGTAAAAACTTTTGTAAATAAATACATTCTTTTTTATATAATATTTTTAAAGAGCTAAAAGCATTGGTAGAGAAGACTAAATATCATACACGGTTTGAGAAGACGAATTCAATATTATAAGTTAGTTTATTGTTCAATATTTGAAAAAAGATTCAAAAAATAGATTGACAATAAAGTACAGAAATTGGTCTTTGTAGAAGCAGATTTAACGTACAACAAGAACGGGGATTGTATCATCAGAGTCGGAGCCATCATCTCCTCGAACGCGGCGCTCGGTTTCAATAATAATTTCAGTGGGAGAGGAAGATCTGTCTTTCTGCCAGCATCTGTAACGCTCGGGATTGCAGTACTGGATGGAGAATTAGTAGACTGAGCTAGTTCAGTTGGAAGTAGTGTCAGTAGCTTTCGGTAGCTCAGTGAGGGATACTGAGTCGGTGGCCTTAGGGAGTTCAGTGTGATAATGGGAACCAGTGACTTTTGGTACATCGGTGTGGTAAAGAGAACCAGTTACCTTTAAGGTTTCAGTTTGGGATGACGTGTCAGTAGCTTTTGGTTGCTCAGTGTTTGAGGTAGAACCAGCAACTGTTGTAAGCTCAGTGTGGTATCTATAACGAGAACCGGCGACTTTTGGTAGTTCGGTGTGGTAATGAGAACCAGCTACCTTTAATGGTTCAGTTTGGGATGACGTCTCAGTAGCTTTTGGTTGCTCAGTGTTTGAAGTAGAACCAGCAACTGTTGGAAGCTCAGTGTGGTAGTTATAATGAGAACCAGCGACTTTTGGTACATCGGTGTGGTAAAGAGAACCAGTTACCTTTAAGGTTTCAGTTTGGGATGACGTGTCAGTAGCTTTTGGTTGCTCAGTGTTTGAGGTAGAACCAGCAACTGTTGACAGCTCAGTGTGGTAGTTATAATGAGTACCGGCAACTTTTGGTAGCTCGGTGTGGTAATGGGAACCAGCTACCTTTAACGTTTCAGTTTGGGACGACATGTCAGTAGCTTTTGGTTGCTCAGTGTGGTGATAATAGTGAGAACCGGCGACTTTAGGAAGCTCGGTGTGATGAGCAGAATCCGTGGCTTTCGGAAGTTCTGTATGATAGGCTGAACCAGCAACTGTCGGGAGCTCTGTATGATATAAAGTACCGGTCACTTTAGGAAGCGTGGCGATAGCACTGTTTCCTGCATCACTCGAAGACACTGTCGAAGAATCAGTAGAATCATTTTGAGGAAGTTCAGTTGCTGAAGTTGAAGTGCTTGAAGCAGTACCTGAAATATCCGTTGGCACGACTGTAGGAACAGGAGCGTTGTAAATTTGACCTAAGCTTATGGCCAGGATCAAACAGAAGTTAATAACTGCTGCGTGATTTACCATTTTACAAATGTAAACTATTGGTGCAAAACAGTCAGGTGTGAGTTTTATAAGCAGATGTTGATAGTACGTCAAGTGATATCTTCATAATCTAGTGAGAGAGTAGTTTCAAACTCAACTTTCTATACACGTGCCTTTTAATGTTTGAAATAATTTTTTTATGCTTACGCGTGATAAGTTGAGATAGTTTATGCGCTATTGATTTAAAAATTGGTTATATAACTTTACTAGAGAAATTTAAAGTAATTTGTGTTTACATGAATTGTAATACTTAAGAGCAATTAAAATTGCTTTCTGAACTTCATGACATAATTTTTTGTCTGCATTTGTTTTTTAGCACGTGCATACGGTATGCATTTAACGGTTCTTAAACGAAACTGCATATACAAATTTCCTCAGCAAAGGTAAAAATCATAGTAAATAGCTTTTGAACGAGATACTTTCTAATTTGTATTAATAGTATAAAAATGCAAATCATTTTTATATACATTCGTGTAGGAGATTCTACCGCCCAATTGATCCACATTCATTGACCTAGTATATATTGTCTATAGGACGTAATACCGGCATCTACTTTTGAATCAGCTGTAATTACAGAACGCATGCCTACTTGAAATCATACCTTTCGTGCATGATGAATTTGGTTTATCCTTCTGGTCCTATTAGATTTATTTTGTTACTGCATATAGATATATCCTCCGCAAAAAAACAATATAAAACCATAAATTTTATTTCCAAAACATGTACACATTAACATTCAAAGGACATGTAAATTGCCACGATTATTAAAAAGTGGGCTCATTCTTCTACCCGTAAGTAACTTAATTCCTTTATTGTAGCCAATTGTATAAATACCAAGACTTCTGAAACTAAATTCTTCAAATCGTGTTTGCAATCAGATGTGAAACCATGACGATTCCTTTAGCAACGTAAAAGAAATAACCAGACATCTACCAAAATCGTTATAATCAGCCGTTTGCATGTTTTCACCGAGGAAACCCAATCAATAATGCAAGTCGCTGTGAAAATAATTCAAACACTCGACATCAACATGAAAGTTTGAACGAAAGTGATTTCAATGTCCTTACAATTAAGCTAGAAAAGTTGAAGAGAACAACAGCTGAATGAATAAATGAAATATCTCACAAGAGATTTGGACAAATTCCCCGGCCAATAGGAATTTCCTACTAATTCAGATACATTTGATCACAATTATTCAAAGGCGAATTTTTCAAACAGTGAGAAAGAAATATTCTGCTTAGGAGCAAACATCTGTATTATTAAATGATGCCTAAACGATAGAAAAATTATTGGCATCCAATTTGGAACTGCAAGCTTCTAATACAATAATTTAAAATTACATAGCTTATATACATGTAGTGAAAGCAGCAGCAGTAAGTTAATCGTCGTGACTGCATAGAAATTATGAAGTCGACATTTCCAGTCAAGTACAGTATATGCAAGACAACTAGAAGTGAGAGCCGCATATCTCATATTTCTTTCCATATATATGCAGTTCTGTTTGATTCTTGCTAGTCAGTTTGCCATCGTACTCTGATGATGGTCGTGGAAGGTCGAAACGCGTCAGTACGTGTGACTGATTCTAGTTTTATTATGTTAATTAATTAAATCAAAGTTGCGATCTTGATATAAACACATGTCACATTATGTCCATTAATTTTTCAGTATAAACTAAGCATTGTATATAGGAGAAGGGGCGATACATCCAGTAGACGGGTTCTCACTTATTGTAAACTCATCACGTAATTTTATGCGACTGCTCAAACACAATGGTATTTGTATTAAATTCAAGCTCGTACATTTGATTTAAAGAACTTTTATTGTCACCCACGCAATCAATGTTTATTTAATTGAAGAGATTATACAACGACACAACAAAAAGCAGCCGCAGGATCATACAACGGACAAAGTCTGAAATAGCAGGTAATCAGCGCATTTCAACAAAATTGGAGGAAATTCTGCAGCAGCCAAATCACTACAAATAAAAACATTGATGAACTAAGAAAATGATGATGAGACAAAAGTATACAATTTGCCACATCTGACAAAGTATCAGTTTTTATATTTGAAAACTATGCTTACCGTGCTTAATTAACAAGATAATAAATGCAAGTATGTATTAGGTGTTGCGAACCTGGTAATAAATTAGTTCAGTTGCGACCAGAAGGATAAACCAAGGACAACATGAACGGAAAGTATAATCTCATGCACATTCATTTCGTGCTTACTGGCGACTCATCAGTAGGAGCCGGTACTACGCCCTTTAACCACTATATATTTGGATGAGGAATGTGGGATAAAAGGACAGTACAAAGATAAGAATTGAGAGCAGTAAAAGAGTAACTGGATTTACTAGACTAACAGGTGTTCAGAAATAGTTGTAATTCTCAATTTCGGTGAACTATAGCATACATTGATATCCATCGTTTTGGTACCATATACCGACTCGGCAACCATAGTGTTAGTACCATGTAGCTTTTTGGTACTATAATGTTGGTATCGGTTACTGACACAATCGCCATCATGTTAGTATCCTTTACAGACTCGGTATATATATATATATATATATATATATATATATATATATTATATAGTGAGTTAGCCTTGAAGTCGCATTGTCGAGACTTTATATGATGTTAGCGTACTACTGCAGGTTTACACATTCGTCTAGGAGATTCTACCGTCCCATTATCCCACATTCTTCACACAAATATATAGTGATTGAAGGGCGTAATACCGGCTCCTACTGATGAGTTGCCAGTAAGCACGAAACGAATGTGCATGAGATTATACTTTCCGTTCATACTGTCTTTGATTTATCCTTCTGGTTACAACTGAACTAATTTTTTACTAGGTTCGCAACACCTAATACATACTTACATATATATTATTTATTCGCAACAAACATTATTTAACTAAGATAATGAATGACCGAACACAATTCAAACCAGACAAGAAGCATAAAGAATAATAAAAAATATTTAAATCAAGAATGAATGTTAAAAGACAATAAAACACGTTTCGTCTTCATTGGCTTATTACGAAATCAGATTAGGTATTTTCGGAGATATTAAAAAAGCTAAGCAAGTTGGCACACACCTTGCAAGATTTTAAGGCAAATCAAGAACTCATAAAACCACGATAGTCTCAAGATCTCCTCCGATGCGCCCTATTACTTCAATGATTAATGCACCGCAACATAATCCGGCTAAGTTTCTCTGTAAAATTTTTCAACCAATATAGAATGTAATTAAAAGAAGCTACACGAAGGACTATTTCTAGCTAACAGATGAAATGAAGTGGAAAGCATCTTAGAAAACAAAATTGCCTTATCTTACGTGTCATTCTTATTTACAAACATTCTATTGTAAAATATATTATTTATTAATACATATTAATATTACATGCGATTCGTGCATTCTTTTTATCGGCAGCAGTGGGAACTACGCTGAAACGAACTATATATTTGGTCAAGAAATGTGGGGCAAATAAAGAATACACTCTTCATAAATTTGGAGAAAAATTCACTTACAGTCTTATATATTGTGATTTGAAATCTTTTTCAATTTATATATATATATATATATATATATATATATATATATATATATATATATATATATATATCGTTACAATTTTCACCATTTAAAAAAATATGAGAACACAACAACGTACTCCATGGAATAACATTTATTAACAAATTTATTTCTATCAGTATCTACAGCCATTATTCTGGATTCGTTAATATATTCGTTCATTCAATCCCAACTGTACAAATCGGACTCATGAAGCCCGAAAAAGGGACAGGTTTAGTGTTGATGAACTGAACGACTTAACCAAATTTAAACGCGAAGCTGTACATCGTGATACTAGAGCAAAATTAGAAAATTCTATAACCAAGATTCTAAACAGAATTATTTCAAAGGTCGAGACTAAACAATAAATCGACATAGAGCACAAAAAGGCATTTATTATGGAATGTAAACATGCAAAGCCAATAGGTTCAATGCAACCGATATTATATGGGTTGCCTAAGGTTCACAAAATGACCAGCAATGATAGACTTCCTCCTTTCAGACCCATATTATCTATGGTGAACTCTCCGGAGCACGGGGCAGCCAGATTATTATGCCGGGTAATAAAACCTATGATGAAAGGAAGAATGGAACAAATGGTACAGGATAGCTTTCAATTTGTGAAAAAAAATCGCGACTTGAATTTAAAAGAGAAGAAAATGTTGTCCCTCGATATAAAATCCCTCTTTACTAGTATTCCAATAAATAAAACTATAAATATCCTGTGTGAATATCTGCGATCATCAGAAGCGGAAACACTGATAGAAGTGGACGACTTTTATTATGTACATCCAACGTACAATTTGTATTCCGAGGAGTCTTTTATAGACATATTGACGTCATAGTTATGGGTAGTCCTCTGGGACCAGTATTGACAAACATATTCATGCATCCTTTAGAAACAACTGGATTAAAACCATTTATCAATGGAGCTCATTCTTACATACGCTACGTTGACGATACTTTCATGGTCGTTGAAAAGGATGAAGATACAAATGCACTGCTACATCACATAAATCTCACTAGTTGTACTGTACAATATATCAATATCAGAAAGTTCGGCTGTAAAGAATAATAGATTCATCATCAAAAAAATGAAAAATTAAGGTATAATTCGAGTGTTACATTATGCAAAAAAATAAGAACCATGACTAGTAGTTGATTGTATGTATTGTTGACTAACATGATGATATAATGCATAACATTTCAATTTTAATAATACAAAAATTGGAAATAAAAATCTCAAAAAATTCTGTCTCTGATAACAATTATCCGTGTCTTTTATTCAACCATGAGAAAGTATTATCATAATCAAAATAAAAAATATCACCAGTATTGTAGACTTTTTCTAGTTCATTAGATCAAAATTTAAAAGGTATCTTAAATGGAGGAGTTCCTCTAAGCCCCTTTGGCAATTGAATATAAATTTTGTAGATTTTAGAAAAAGAGTATAACTTGCTCGCAACATTCCCCACCAAAGGAGGAGATATTGCCAAATGACCAGATTTAGTTCCAACTTCATGACTCTTTCTTATTGGATTCATATAGGCACCAGTCCACTGGTTCAAATGGAAATCTTTTATGCAATAGCACATCCTCCGAAACCATAAAGTTTGCAGTGATACAAACTGTAATATAGTGACGTATATAGTGCAGGAGATAGGACTAATTTGTTTCGCAAATTTTCTTTGTACAGCTTCTATCTTATTGGACGAACCCTTTTTTAATGGATTCCAAGTAGCGACAGCATATTCTAGTATCGGTCTTATCCATATTATATACATTTTAAGTTTAATGTCATTCGATAAGATATTTCGATTTATTAGTGCCCATCTTTTCTTGGCACTGCCTACTATACTTTCAATATGTCTCTCAGCAGAAGCTGTACATTGAATATTTATGCCTAAATCCTTTATTTCTTGCATAAGTTTAATCTCAAACACATCATTAATCACAGCATCATGAAAATAAACATAATGAAAGTTTGTTCTGTTACCTATTTTTAAAGCTCTCGTCTTTTTATTGTTAATTCTCAGCCCTAGTGTAATCAAATATCTACCTCAAATCATACAAATCTAATGTCACATTATTTTTGGAGAATTCGACATTTTTTTGGATCAATTGGGAGGATTATTTTTAAATCATCAGCGAATTTGCAAACTCGACCGTTAAGGATCTTAGTTTCCAAATGTGCAAATACGATTTTAAATAGAATTGGCCCCAAACTTGATCCCTGTGGAATTCCACTTGTTACTCTTATCGATTTTGATATCAAATCGTTTACTTGAAAACTCATTCTTCGATTATATAAATAGTATTTAAGTAATCTAAAAATATTCGGATCAATATTCAACAAATTTATCGAATTCAAAATAGCATCAAAATATATAGAGTCAAAAGCTTTTGAGATATCTATAAATACAATTAATGCATTTAATTTATTCTCATCTAATGTAATTACACGTTTCCACATAGAAAGCATATTAGTAGTTGTCGATCTATCTTTCGTAAAGCCATGTTGACATATATCAAAATCAGCCGGCAACATACGTTCTAAATTTTTAAAATCAAGTTTGCGAGTTTGAAGTAAACACCAATCCCATTTTATTTAGCCAGTCGTCGAACAACATAACAAAACTACCGCCAGCCGCAACGCACTGACGCGTTTCGACCCTCTTTACTCATCATTAGAGTACGACGGCAAACTGACTATCGAGGATCAAACCGCATTTAATATATATAAAAATCAAATTTAGATATGCGGCTCTCACCTCTAGCAGTCTCGCATACATTGAACTTGACTGGAAATGTCGGCTGCACAATTTCTATGCAGTCACGAACATAAACTGTTTGTAGCTTTCGCCACATATACATATATAGGCAATACAATTTAACAATAATTTTTTGCGTGGGTGGTGGTAACAATTCTTTAAATAAAGTTTGCGAGCTTGATGTAAACACCAATCCCATTTTATTTAACCTGTCGTCGAACAACATAACAAAACTACCGCCAGCCGCAACGCACTGACGCGTTTCGACCTTCCTTGATCATCATCAGAGTACGACGGCAAACTGACTATCGAGGATCAAACCGCATTGAATATATATGGAAATCAAATTTAGATATGCGGCTCTCACCTCCAGCAGTCTCGCATACATTGAACTTGACTGGAAATGTCGGCTGCGCAATTTCTATGCAGTCACGAACTTTAACTGTTTTCAGCTTTCGCCACCTATACATATATAGGCAATACAATGTAACAATAATTGATTGCGCTGGTGGTGGTAACAATTCTTTAAATCAAGTTTGCGAGCTTGAAGTAAACACCAATCCCATTGTATTTAACCAGTCGTCGAACAACATAACAAAACTACCGCCAGCCGCAACGCAATGACGCGTTTCGACCTTTCTTGATCATCATCAGAGTACGATATATATTCATATATATATTCAATGCGGTTTGATCCTCGATAGTCAGTTTGCTGTCCAACTCTGATGATGATCGAGGAAGGTCGAAACGCATCAGTGCGTTGCGCCTGGCGGTAGTTTTGTTATGTTGTTCGACGACTGGTTAAATAAAATGGGATTTGTGTTTACTTCAAGCTCGCAAACTTGATTTAAAGAATTGTTACCACCACCCGCGCAAACAATCATTGTTAAATTGTATTGCCTATATATGTATATGTGGCGAAAGCTGCAAACAGTTTATGTTCGTGATTGCATAGAAATTGTGCAGCCGACATTTCCAGTCAAGTTCAATGTATGAGAGACTGCTAGAGGTGAGAGCCGCATATCTAAAGTTGATTTCCATATATATTCAATGCGGTTTGATCCTCGATAGTCAGTTTGCCGTCGTACTCTGATGATGATCATGGAAGGTCGAAACGCGTCAGTGCGTTGCGGCTGGCGGTAGTTTTGTTATGTTGTTCGATGACTGGTTAAATACAATGGGATTGGTGTTTACTTCAAGCTCGCAAACTTGATTTAAAGAATTGTTACCACCACCCGCGCACACAATCATTGTTAAATTGTATTGCCTCTATATGTATATGTGGCGAAAGCTACAAACAGTTTATGTTCGTGACTGCATAGAAATTGTGCAGCCGACATTTCCAGTCAATTTCAATGTATGCGAGACTGCTAGAGGTGAGAGCCGCATATCTAAATTTGATTTCCATATATATTCAATGCGGTTTGATCCTCGATAGTCAGTTTGCCGTCGTACTCTGATGATGATCAAGGAAGGTCGAAACGCGTCAGTGCGTTGCGGCTGGCGGTAGTTTTGTTATGTTGTTCGACGACTGGTTAAATAAAATGGGATTGGTGTTTACTTCAAGCTCGCAAACTTGATTTAAAGAATTGTTACCACCACCCGCGCAAACAATCAATGTTAAATTATACGTTCTAAATGATGTTGTATCAATCGTTCTATTATCTTCAAAAACGAAGTGATAATAGAGATTAATCTATAATCACTGGCGCACGTTGGCTTACTGTCTTTTGGCAACGGTTTAGCTACTATCGTTAGTATATCGTTTGGTAATTTCCCATTCTTCAAAATTCTATTTATAAAGTTGCAGAGCGCATTCATAAAATTTAAAGGTAATTGAAGCAGGTTATCAATCGAAATACCAAGGTGATCTTTTTGTTTTTTTTCATTTTATTTTTAACATTAATTTTATCAATGCATCACTGTCAATAACAAGTCCTGGTTCCTGGTCTCCCGAAGGATCAGGTAGTTCCATGAAATTTCTTTCATTCTGTGGATTACATATCAAATTGCCAAATACTTCATCCAATTCACAGAGAAATTCATACTCAGTTTTATCCACAGGTAATATAAGCTTTAACTTTTCCTTATATTTACTGTAATCTGTGAGTAGTTTGTATCCTAGTCTAGGATTACTCTTCATTTTGACCAAAATAATTCGTGCTGATCTTTGACGGATTAACAGCAGTGATGAATTAATTTCTTTATCAATCAAATCTAACCTCATTTTTTAGTACTATTGATAAGACTACACTTCATTATATTATCTCGTTTAATTCTTTGTTTACATAATTTACTATTGATTCGTTTCGGTATAATATCCGGAAATGTAGATGCCTGAAATATAACAGATAATAACGATGAAATAAAAGAAACAAATTCGTCAATGTTCATAATATAAAATTTTTCATAATCAATCAGTATACTTAATTTTCAAAGAAGATTCCAGTTGATTCTGGAACATTGCACATGTGCATTTTCAAAATTAAGTTTCTGTGCTTGGCTACTCAAGATGTTCCATTGTAAAATAATTTGCTTGTGATCCAATTCTTTGAAATAGTTTACAACATCATAACTGTGTGATTTCACCGTTTCAATTACTAAGTATACATGATCTAAGCATTGCGAACCTCTAGTTGATTCATTTATAATCTGCTTGAGATCGGATAACGACCGGTGCGGATTTCAGTGAAATAAGATCTTACAAATTAGGTAGGGTAATTTAGTTGGGGATGTAATCCACAACTAAGTTATCCACAAACAATTAGCGGTATAATTGATAATTTGTCATACATCTTAATAGATGCAATATGTTTTAATGTAACATTTCAATTATGTACGCATTGTAAGAGATCTATTTGGCATGAAACAACGACACAGCCTAACCTCCCTTATTTTAAAAATACAAACTAAGTGAAATGTTTAAAAAAAACCAAAATCTGGACGAACATTTGCCATAGCCGCCTGTCAAAAGTTCTTTATATGGGAGTCATTTGAACAAAAATTCCATTCAATCTGATGCATATTTAGCTAATTACCACTCACACAATATTATTGTTTGTTCATTAAATCTCACAGTCATTATCGGAGAATTTCCAAAATTACTTTATAAAATTATTAATGTTAACTTAATGTTGTTTTTTTTAATTGATTGGTTAAATTAAATAAATATTTTTGTAATTATGGACCAACTAATATTATTAAGTCTATTGTTTCAAATTTTTCTGAAAAATAGGCAACATTGCATAATTTTTAATTATCAAGGACTTTAACTCTCGCACTCGTATTAATATTATACTTTAATTTTGACGACAATAATAATAATAATAATAATAATAATAATAATAATAATAATAATAATAATAAAAATAGAGAATTTATTTGAAATTGTTTCTTGGATATTATTTATAGATGATGTTGGTGTATGGGTTTTCGAAAACCACAAAGCCTAGTCGGCTTCACTAATGTTATTTGACTTTAAATTTATCTCATTCTAGGTTAAGACAAGAGTCAGACTAGAGGATTCCCTAAATATTTATTAGTGTATTTGTGGCCACCTTAAATTCATACTAACTTCCCATGACTTTATTAACCAAACCAAAAGTTTTTGGTAGGATATGTGCAAAAAACGTCTATGATGACATGTGGAAGTTCAAAATGTCACGACGAAACTAACCCGGTCAGGATCTACAAAGGAGAACATTTCCTACTGCTGTCGATAAAAAGAAGGCACGAATCGCATGTAGTATTAATATATAAACTAGATCTAATTGGTACTCACTGCTCTCAATCCAACTCAGGTGCTAATTATTTAATTATTTATTTAATCGATTATGCATTCCATCCAAAGTTTTCTTCATTTTAGTGTAGAACCATTATTTTTGTTTTAGTTTAATGGTAAAAAATTATTGAGCCATAGAAGTGTGTTTTGCAGATTTTCCTTCACTTTATGTATGACCTATCAGCATGGTTATCTTATGTTCTTATTTTAATTTGTCTTAAATTGTTAGTTGTCTTGTGTCCTCTTACAAATGAACATAATAGAAAAACGTGGCTTGTTTTACGTTCAAATTTTCCTATATAATAAGCAAACATTTATCCGTTCATATTGAAAGACATTTTTCTGGATTTTGTCATTGGATTAACGCATTAATTGTCTACTGAGCTGACAATTCGACATTTTATGTCGGTTGTCTTTCTTAAAGCCGCCACCAACAAATAGAAAGACACGCAAATCTAAATAATTAGCCGAGTAAACAGTTATTGCACTGAACCAATGAAAATATCCAGTCAAACATTTCGCAATATATCTAATGTGAAAAAACCCTAGATTGCAAATAATTGAGTGACTAAACTCATACAAATATGTTTAATCCGCCTAAAGTTAACAAGAACTCAGACTGTAGATGGAAACACTTTCTACTTGCCAGAACAATGAATACATAAAAAATCATTTATATTCTTAATGTGTAGGAGTGCGTAGGACAATATGGTCAGTTTAGCATTAACATAACATGTCACATTAACTCATGTGAGTTAAACTTCATTCCAGAATATATCCAGACCGAAATATCCACTATATGTGTAACGTCTAAAAAGCTAACGATCATGCTAATAGAAGTGATAACTTTACGAGTGATGAGAAATAATTTAAGGATAATAGTTGAACTATTGATAAGTAAACGTGACACGTGTTAATGAAATTGCTGTTCATAAATGAGCACTTCAATCTCAATTGCAAGTGTGACTAAAAATCAATATTTTACAAGAGACCTAACTGGAATGTTTTATATTACAGTTATCTAAGATCACTCGGTTTTCGTTAACAAAAAAAGCTTTGACCTATTTTCATATCAAACTCCGTGCCTTTCAGTTGCTTATTTTTATTGATATTCGTTTTAGTGTCACAGCTCGTTTATTTTAAAGTGCTCTCGTACTCGAACATGCCTTGTTGGCAGTTCCCGACACTGTTTATCGTTCTGGTTGTTTTAGCAAATTTCAATGGCATCAAAACGGCTCCTACATTAGTTCCAATTTCAACTGATGCAACGGAGAAAAATTTAAAACATCTACACACAACACTTGGTTCAACAGATTTTAGCACCAGGCGGAGTACCCTGGCTCCAAATGAAGCGTCTACGGGTGTGAATAATAGAAATGTGGCGAAACTCACCGAACACAGTTCTGGAATGTCGGAGCAGCATCAAAAGCGGCAGGAAAATTATGAATTTGACACCAGACTGGTGATTGCTAACTCCCGACCAAATATCTTTTCTGGATGGGGCTTAACACAAGCAGAAGCAGCTGCAGTATGCAGTAAAATGGCCTCGAAAAAGACGCACCTATCTCACAAAGCACACCATTCTATTTACTCGGACACATCTATCTCCGATATCTTAGAAGCGCTTCGTGAACGTTTGCTTAATCAATTCAACGAGCAAACAACCTATAAATACGGCAACTTACTTGAAGTAGACAATATGATGAAGGTAAAACGCATTCAAATATTACTTTTTTTTGGAATCCTTTCGTTCATGTTTAAACCAAAGTATTTTGATTTTCACGCTTGTTTATATGCTAGATAAATTCGATGAGCATTGGTTGAGAACGTTCATTTGGAATGGACAAAAGCAATTTGACAATCTTCAAGTTGTTAAAAGTGTAGGTTAAAATTAATCCGTTCTCGTTGCGGCTTATGGCTTGGAACTGGTTCGACAATATCCGTCGAGTGTTCACGCTTCAGCTTAACAAAGGAGGAATTTATTGCACCATCACTTACGTTGGATATTCTAGCAATCTACTTCGTTTAGTTATTACAACTTACCTCATTTACCTAGGTAACAGAAAATTTCAACAAATAAAAGCTAGTCACCAACAGAAATAGTTTACGTTAATATTTAAATTTCTTAGCTAATATATTCCGATCAACATCTAATTGTTTAACAAGCTTAATCACAATAAATTTCTGCTGAATAAGTCCAAACAATAATAATAATAATACATTTTTATTTGGTAATGGAGGCGACCTAGCTCAACAATGGGAAAGCTCAATATAAAAATCAAAAAATTTCTCCTCTGTTAATAATAACCATGGTGCCAGTACGAGACTTTTGGGGAACATATTGCTGGTAACGTGAAAGCAACGCATAATGTAGCAAAATTACATTACATCTGACTACGATGAAATCTACTAGAATATGATTTTTTTGAAGGATATCCGGATGCAAATTGACGCTGCACCATTTAAAGATAACAATTGAGAGCAGTAAGAGAGTAACTGGATTTACTAGAGTAACAGGTGTTCAGAAATAGGTGTAATTCTCAATTTCGGTGAACTATAGCATACATTGATATCCATCATGTTGGTAACATATACCAACTCAGCAACCGTAGTGTTATTACCATGTACATTTCGGTACTATAATGTTGGTATTGGTTACTAACACAATGGCCATAGTGTTAGTATCCTTTACAGACTTGATATATATATATATATATATATATATATATATATATATATATATATATAGTGAGTTGGCCTTGAAGTCGCATTGTCGAGACTTTATATGATGTTAGCTTCACTACTGCAGGTTTACACATTCGTCTAGGAGATTATACCGTCCTATTATCCCACATTCCTCACCCAAATATATAGTGGTTAATGGACGTAATACCGGCTCCTACTGATGAGTCGCCAGTAGGCACGAAACGAATGTGCATGCGATTATACTTTACGTTCATGCTGTCTTTGGTTTATCCTTCTGGTCATAATTGAGCTAATTTACTACTAGTTTCGCAAAATCTAATACATAATTGCATATATATTAGCTCACCGCAACAAGCAGTATTTAAAAGAGTAAAGGTGAAGAAGAAAAAAATGTAAAACGACTAGATGCTCAATTTGAATTATAATTTACTTCTGCTGCAAAAGCTGAGATAGACGCAAAGAATGACGATATGGGAATAAGGACGTAATGTTTGGTTATTCTGTGTAAGAGACGCTGGGGCAACGTTGTAGATGTACAAATTTTGCAGACAGCACTGCTGTTGATGTACATATAATCGCTGGCGTAGCATCTAGGTTGGAACAAAACGATTGGAGATTTTACTTCCAGAAGCGTCAGTGTGGTGATCGGAGATAACCATAGAAGCGGAAAAGTGAATTAAGAGTGCGAAACGAACAATTTTCGCATCTAATCTGTATTATCTTTTACGAATTGATTAAATAATTTCAGTTTAACCGTGTGTAGTATGTTGAGAATAACTGTGGCCTTGGAAAAAGCAGACTTTAGTAAAGATGGTGAGGGTAATATAATTTAACAATAAATGTTTGCGCGGGTGGTGGTAACAATTCTTTAAATTAAGTTTGCGAGCTTGAAGTAAACACCAATCCCATTGTATTTAACCAGTCGTCGAACAACATAACAAAACTACCGCCAGCCGCAACGCACTGACGCGTTTCGACCTTCCTTGATCATCATCAGTGCGTTGCGGCTGGCGGTAGTTTTGTTATGTTGTTCGACGACTGGTTAAATACAATGGGATTGGTGTTTACTTCAAGCTCGCAAACTTGATTTAAAGAATGGTGAGGGTATGTTTAGATTGAACTGGGAGCTTATGATTGTGCGTGACGTATGAGTGACGAGAGTGAGAAATTTGGTAATAAAAAGCAAATTAATATCAAATTTTAGGAGATAACTTTTATGTGGCGACTGAGTTTTGAAAGGAGGAGGCGCTCTCAGCATTTATGACCATAGGGGAAAGACGTGCTTCAGGAATTAAGATGTGATCTTTTCTAGAGAAAGATAAAAAGCCCAATTGAGGGGCGTTTACAAAGTTTTAAAAATAAACATTATTTAATTGCTTATATGATGTATTGGCCCAACTAAGTCAAACCATCTTTTGGTTGTGTGAGATACTTGCTTTTTTTAATTAATTAATGAAATATTAATAATTATAAACAATAGTAGTATTTTATTGTACTTTCGTACACTATATTTGGTAATACTGGTAATTCTTTCCATGCAGTAATGTTTTGTTACATTTAACGACAACGTTCGTAGGATCATTATTTCTTAAATAAGTGAAACATTTATTTACACTTGTGACGTTCAACCAAACCGTATACATGTAACAGAAGTGCTTTCACTTCCCTTTTCAAATTATATACTGGAGTAAAAAAAAGACGTTCCACATCGAGTGGACACATATAATATGCATAAAAATATTAGCCCAGAAAGTTCAATGTGATGGAAAATTGAAACAGTTTTGCATTGTGCTTGTAAAGCCCCATGCTAATCTCGGTGTAGGAATAATTTTTTTGTTTGCATTGTTCTGGACAACATTGATTTGTTTTGGTCGCCTCTAAATAAGGAAGCATGCCTCACAGCGAGCATTAATCAAAATTGGAAAGCTTTTCGTTGGCGTGTCGCATATTTCACAGGACAAAGCCTATTTTGTTATAGACTTACGTGCAGCACCAATTTTATTTTTGGCAACATGAGGTCCTTATATGCTTCAACAACGATGAGCTAAATATTCTAACGCGCCTGTCTAAATATGATTGATCACAGGCTCAATCACGTTAGTTCTAATAATAAGGCTTCAGTGCGCGTCAAAAATTTTCTCTATAAAATTTGCCCTACTTATCAACTGTATTATGCACGTGTGACCGATATATTTTTTAAAGAAATAAACAGTATATAGGAGTCCTTTTCTTTTGGTTGGTTGGAAAATTTTCCTTTTTTAGTAAGTTAAGCCATAACTAATGGAAAAGCAGTTTTTGGCAGATTAGTGAACTCTCTAGTCACAGACAAAACCATCCCTCTGTGTCTTGTTTAACGTAACGAGGTGGAATCAGCGTATTTTTACACCCAGCAAGAAAACGTATGTAGGTTTGAACGTGATCTTTCCCGTATATGTCAGTAACACTATACTCTACGTGATATTATTTCGCGCTGTTTTGTTTTGATTTAAACAATCTATATTAAAAGAAACACGGATAAGAATCAGAATGTAGTAACTTATGTTTCGTAGACGCTCGTAAGTATAGTAGTGTTAAGGATAACCAGTCCGCTATAATTTTACCTGGATGAAGGGTGTGAACTTAAAACAATTCAAAATTGCTTTTTAATCAGTCAGTCAACATTGCAGAACTATGATTAATTGCGCAAACCAACGCGTACCTACCTTTCTTGGTCAGCATAGATGTATACATCTTTTTTTAAATCGGAAGTGCAGTTCCCTCCAAGAGGACTTACTTTGTACTTCACTGCAATAGCAGCTGAAAATATCTATGCATTGACGATAAAATATTATTTTGCAGATATTTGTACATTCACAAAATTTCTTCAATTGTTCAATCATTTCTTTAATAGGGAATGATAAAAAATAGTTAAATTCAAATATGTGGACTTTAAATAAACATCGTTCCTTTTATATATTTATTTAAATCTTTTTGTGCTATACGTCTGTTGCAGTTTGGACTATTTTGTAGATTCATTTCGCTGGTATATCGATTTTAGTCAGCTGCTTATGCCGCTGGAAACCGCATTGATGGTAATAGTTTCCAATCCAAATGTGCATGGATTACGGCAGCACAATATAAATCCTACTAGAGATTAGCAATTCATTTCCCGTGTATTTGAACGGTTTTGTGTTAATTCAATGTATGCAGTTTATTTTACCACTTAACGACTATGCTTGTGGGATAATTGTATTTAAAAAAGCATTAAATATTTTATAGGAGCGCTTACGCTCCATATTATCAATTGACTTAATGAGAAAACAGAAGACGAGTTAATTTTATATAAAGGGGAGGGGTTGGGGAGGGAAAAAGTTATCATTAACATCAAGATAGTTCAATCTGGTGAAAAATAAATATAAGCGAAGTTCCATTTGACTAGACAAGATCAATTGGAGATAGTCCGTGAAGTATCAGATCTTCAAGGTGAATGTGAGATCGAAAACAAAGATGAAGATGAAAAGATGGCGGCCCGGAGGTAGACGTCGACCGTTGGAATCCATTGTCGTGACGAATGAATTGATGAAGTCGGCAGGATTGAGGCGAGCGAGTCTTGCAAGGATCGCAGGCATCTGTAGAACGTGATCGAGATTAAAAGAAGACCAGGGAGAGTCGAAGTCCGAAGCGAACCGTTGGAGGATCGGTAGGGCTGTTGGGTTTCCGGTCCTCCGCTGAAACAAGAAAGAAAGAAAAGAGTTGGATGAGCAAAACGTAGTAGAGTATCCACTACGTGGATATAATGGGGTTAGGAATGGGCTGAGAGGTGGTATTAGTGAATCTAGAAGAAACGAATAAGACAAGAGAGGTAGAGTGGAAGATGGCTGCCTGATGGATTTAACCCTAAGTAAAGAGGATAGCCTGGGGTGAAGTAAATTTTATGGATTGAGAAGGAACCAGCTTCGTTTCCAATCGGTCGTATCACAAAGAAATTTGTTGAAGAAGTACTGATGGGCTGCCTTTTTGAATTCGTGCTGGGGTAGGAGTTTTATGTCTGTGGGGAGAGCGTTGAAGACATTAGTGGCTTTGGAGAAGAGAGATTTTTTAAAATATGGTGGGGGTATGGTAGGCTTGGATAGAAGAGTTACTAGAACGTGTGGCATAGTGGTGACTGGGGTGGGCATAATTGGAGAGTGGTAAGCAGGTTGTGATCTTGTGGATAAAAGAAATGACGCGAAGGTGACGGGTGAACCAAAGCGGAAGAAGGTTTTCCAGAAGAAGGCGTTCCCTATAGTTTTGGCATTTCGGGAAGACTCGTTTTAGAAATCTGGAGGATATCTGTTCAATAGTGTAGGAGAAGGCGAGGGTTAGAGGACAGTAGAATTCGCTGGCGTAGAAAATGAGGGGCAGAACGTAGACCTTGAATAACGTGAGTTGGAGAGTGGGATTGTTAGTCTTAAAACAGATCAGACGGGCCCATTTGAAGAGTTTGGAGGTAGTGTGTGTAAGGTGTAGGGTGAAGTCAAGGGATTTCGAGAAGTGAATGCCAAGATGTTTGGCCGAATCTATTATTTCTATATCAAGGGGGTAGTTGGCAACCGGGATAGAGCAGAATGGATCAGATGAGAGTTTCATTATGCGAGTTTTTGTGGGATTTAGCTTGAGACCGATTCTGCTAAGCTGCGAGTGGAGCGAGGATAGGAGCTCCGATATAAGGGATAAGGAGTTGGATGTTTTGGAGTTGCTAAATACGATAACCATATCATCCGCATATTTGAACAGTTTGAAAAGGTTGTCATCAACCTGTATGTGTGCGAGCGTAAGGTTGAAGAGAATGGGACCAAGTACGGAGCCCTGGGGAACACCGGATCTGATATGGGCTGGCCTCGAGTGACTGCTGCCGACTTTTACTGTCGCATATCGGTTTCGGAGATAGTGACTAATAAGATTGAGTACGTTGCCGCAGATACCGCTTCTCAGTAAGGCGGATTCGATTGCTGAAAATGACAGCGAGTCAAAAGCCTTGGAAATATCCAGGAATAGGAGGGTGCACTGAAGCCCTTTAGAGAAGGAGGAGTAGCAATGATCGAGAACACTAACTAAGTTGGTGGAAGAGGAGCGGCCATTCAGAAAGCCATGTTGATCATCGAGGAGATAGAAGTTTACATGAGACTTAATGGAGGGGTAGATTAGGTTGTATAAGATCCTGTCGAAGATTTTGGTGAAAGAAGGGACGATAGTAATGGGGCGGAGATCTTTAAATGATGAGATCGAAGTGCCATTTTTAGGGATAGGAGAGATCGTCGAATTGAGCCAGTCCGGGGGAAGATAGGTGGTTTCGAGACAATGATTAATAACATCTGCAATCAGAGAGAAGACGTTCCAGCCTAGAAGCGCAATAAACAATTTTAATAGAATTCACCATTTAATAAAGATGCCAAACATTATTAATCAAGGAAATGCAAATAAAGCGTATCGTGAGATTAAATCAAAGAGTTTCTTGGCTGGTACTGATTTCATCATTTTCAGTAGATGAGGCTTTGAATAGAGCCGTTGGCCAACTTTTATTTATACACTTGAGCCCCATCCATGTTTCTCAGTATTGCGTAAACACTTTCCTGATAAAATAGCCATTGTCCATAAAATTTACATAACATTCCAAATAACGCCACAGGTTAAAATGGCCACTTTTCCAGCTTATCGCGCTGATACTAATTAAAGCTATTATCAGTCAACTTTTTTTTGGTCTTTTTGGCAAATAGTCGTCCATTTTATAGCTAAAATCCTCAAATGAAGCATCAGTAGGAGACCTAACTATGCTGGTAGGACACTCAACGTAAACTTTAATTGCAAATTTAGCACTTTTAAGAAAAAGAGAACATGAATAATAATAATAATTTGATAATAATAATAATAATAATAATAATAATAATAATTAAATTATTAATATTATTATTATTGTCATTATCATTATTATTATTATTGTTGTCATTATTTTTTATTATTATTATTATTATTATTATTATTATTATTATTATTATTATTATTATTATTATTGATAATAATAAAGTATGGCAGTAAAAATAATAATAGTAATAATTATAAAACTTAACGCGCTACTAAAATTAATATTCCTAAAATTTTAGTTTAAACTGCTTAACAGGGATTACTACCATTTCATTCCGCTCGGCACATTCTGGACAGGCGGGAAATTGGTTAAAAAAGATGGCCATTTCATACTGCATTGGTTGAAGAACAACACAACTGAAAGTTCTGTGGTAGCTGAACGTCCAAAAATCACGCAACTATTTGGGAAAAGTCAGGAAAAGATAGACAGATTGGCAAAATCTGGCAAACAATGCCTAGTAATAAAACGATCGATGTCAAAATTTTTCCGACATAGTAGTTTAATGAGTAATTGGATGGACAGAAACCTAAAATGGAATAAAAAGTTTAAGTGGATGTTGCACTCTTGCAATGAACGGCTGCCCTATATTTGTGTTCTCCATAATCACGGAAAGGCTGAGGACGTTGAGGCTGCGGATAGTTCAGTCAAAATTGATCAGAGCAGGACAGCACCATCAGCCTCCAATGCAATGTCGCACAGCACAGTTAACAATGAAGTTGAAAGTAATAGACATGTATCGAGTTTAAACCACATCAGTCCACGCAAAAGCAACAGTGCAAGCCTAAACAGTGATTTGATCGAGCGCACTACAAACTCTGTGCAAACAAATGTGGAGCAAAATGGTGTCGAGCGCCAAATGTCTACTGCTAAGCCGACGTTCGATTCTAGTAAGAAAACAACCATAAACATTGCAACTGCTTCATCAATGCCAAACTAGTTATACATAAGTGTCATATTTGTTGGTCAATAAATACCAGTACTACCTTTTTAAAAATTTAACTCAAGTCTTGTTCCTTGTTATTTCTGCGTAGAAAGAGCTGTCTTTATGTGTTTGTTACTTAAACTCGTACATAAAAGCTCAATTATGTACAAGCCAAAATCGGACAACCGTTTTAATAGTAATTTATTAGAGCATATTAAATTATTGGTTCACATTTGAACTTGAAATCATAGGAAGTATATTCTAATCAAGTTTCTTGCAAAAATGTACATGATTATATTAATTTTGTCCAAATGAATGCTTGGACCTATTTATACAATAGGTTATTCAAATTGCGGTTGGATTTAATTTAGATGATGCTAGCATCGAGTACAGCCAGCGTTAAGTTTATCATGGCAAACATTAAGTACAACTATGCAATGCAATCCTTTGTCTTCTGAAACTGATGAAAGGTTTCCCGAATAAAGCTTCAAGCATCCATGCCTGTGGCTCAAAGATACATTGACCGCGGATGAAGTAGACTGTTATCTTGGATGCAGTTGCATGTATTTTAATTGGTAAGCAACCAAAATTAACTTACCTGTGTAGGATAGTAAATATGTGATAAAAGCCAAAAACGCAAGATGTATTGTGCAGAAGTCAACAAAATGTCATATTATATTAAATTCTTTGCACATGTAAAATAAAGTGAGAGAGAGAGATAGATAAACAATGATATATATTGAAGGTTTCATTAAAATATGTTGAAATTTTATCAGAAATTTTGATGGAGTAACGTAATATGTTTAATAAACTTTCATCAGTGTCGCCTCAATTGCAGTTGCTGTTGCGACAGAATGAAATTTTAAAAGATCTAAGCAATAAGCATCTGTTGTTTTCGTTAATTAATATAGAGAAATAGTTATTATGATGTAGAATAGATGCAGTATAAAACTATGCTCATACAAAAATGCTAAAATATTAAATTTTTCACCAGACAACGGTTCGACAGATACAGTGAATAAACTAGTGCAGTGAGTTATACAATCAAACAGTCATTGATCGCTCAGCTGGTGATGACAATTCTTTAAACCAAGTCTGTGTGGTTCATATAAACGTCAACCCTATTGTAATTAACAATTAGCAAAACCTCTGCCTATCACGCGTACTGATGAATTTTGAATCTCCATGATAATCATCAGTATGCGTCGGAAAACTGATAAACGAGGGTCAAATCATAATGCATATTGGCGGCTCTCACCGCCAATAGTCCTGCATACGTTTTACAGCACAGGAAATTTCAGGTGCATAATTGCATACATATAAGTAATACAACTAACTAATCACGGATTGCGCTGATGGCAATAACAATTCTTGAAGTAAATTTTGCCAGCTTGAGATGAACACCTATTCTTATGATTATAATCGGACGTAGTACAAGCAAAACTACCGTTAGTCACGCGAACTGAATCGTCTCTCTTCCGAACAGGGCGGGAAACTTCCTGCGAAGATTAAGCCTCATTGCACGTATAAACACAATTAGATATGCGGCTCTAACATCAAATAGTCTCACGTATGTTGATCTTGACGGGGAATGTCGGCTTCGCCATTTTTATGCAATGAGGAAGGTAAAATCTTTGCAGCTTTCGCTACATGCATATAAGTTATGCAATTAAGCAATCTTTGATTGCGCGCGTAGTAATAACAATGTTTCATATCCAGTGCACGAGTTTCAGATATATATCAATCACCATATATCTAGACAGATATATAAAATAGCAAAACTACCATCAGTCTCACCTACTGACGCGTTTTGAATTTCCCTCATCATAATCAGAACAAGAAGACAAACTGACTAGCGAGGATTAAACCGTACAACATATATAAGGAGAGAAAAGTTACATTTGCACATCTCATCTCTAGTAGCCTCTTATTTACTGTACATGACTGCAAATATCAAATAAATTATTCCTATGCAGCCACGAACATTAACTTAGAGTAGCTACATGTGTATGAGCTATATAATTTATTGCGCGATTAGTGATAAAAATAATTTAAATCGACTTTGCCGGATAGAAGTGCATCTCAATCGCCATTTTTCTATCCAGAAGCACAGCATAGCGAGACTACCGTCAGTCTCTGGCAACGACGCTATTCGACTTTCCAGGATCATCATCAGTGTACGATGGTAAACCGACTATCGAAGATCAAAAACGCAATATATATATATATATATATATATATATATATATATATATATGCTGGAAGCATAGCTAGATGTGCGGCCCCACACCTGGTAAGTCACGCATGCTTCACACTTGATTGCAAAAGTCAGTTTCACCATATATGCACATTATCTTCATTACGATGCAATGCATAAGGCATCAGTAACTAATTTATCGCTGCCGTATACAAATGAGAAAGTAACATAAAAGTAAGAAAGATAAAAAAACAAGTATTAACAATTAAATGAACTTTGATTACGCGGACGGTGATAACAATTAATTAAATCAAGGTTGCGATCTTGACATAAGCGCATGTACCAATATGTACGTAAATTTAAAAGAAACATTTTTCACGATAGGGAATAATGTATGTACATTTGTTAGTATAATCTGAGCATTGTATAAAATAGAAAAGTTAATTCATCCATTCAACCGGTTAAGTCCTTAATGGGATCTCACCATGTGCTGTTCAGTATTTGCCGCTGGACAGTACGTGATAAGTTCCTAATAAGGACGAAATCGGTCTACTGGATGAATTGCCTTTTCTATATTATACAATGCTTAGATTCCAATGAAAAACGGGTGTATATATTGGGACAGGTGTTTTATCAAGATCACAACCTTGATTTAAATAATTATTAATAAAGGAAAAATACTAATTTAGACAAAAAACTATTAGAGTACAGTGGTTTATAAGTGGAAGGATCCAGTTAATATGTGTAACGTTACCTAGATTAAATACAGAAGTGAGGGGCAAACTAAATTTGACTATAGGTCGAAAATTGAACTTCTTCATTTTCAGATGATGTAATTTTTGGCCTCAATTGATGGGTTCTCACTTGTCTCTTCTTCTTTAAGCCTTCAATTAGCTGATTGTCTGAAAATGACGTTGGATCAATCAGCTAATTGAAGGCTTAAAGAAGAAGGGACAAGTGAGAACCCATCAATTGAGGCCAAAAATTACATCATCTGAATATGAAGGAAGTTCAAGATTTTACCGACCTATGAGTGCTATCAATTGTCCTGCACAAGAAAAATGCGGTCAAATCCACAATAAGACAGCACTGCGAAAAACCATACATCTTTTAAATCTCTACACAACATCGTTTTCGACAAACCAGCTTTTAGGCAACGGTAGTTCAGCAATAGGCATAGAAATTTCCGTTCTTACGATCGGCGGGAATTTACTATTCAGCTCGGGAATAGTGTCATAAATCTTTCTGAGTCTAATGAGATAAATCCCTCATTCCGTTTCATTTGAAATCTCGAGTTTGATCTAACTGCGCAGTAACAAATAGCTTTTAATTGGTTGCGACGGAATTATGGCTAACGTGCCAGACACGAAGGACATGTTTCGGCTGCTGAAGAAAACTTGGGCCATTGGAACCTAGGATGATAGTGGCCATCAGCTTTGGTTGTCAGACTATCCAAATGAAGAAAATGCTGAATTCAATCCACACCAAATAAAAATGGGGAACCTAGTGCTATTTTACAGCCAAAATAAAACCATAAGTTATGCGAATTGCTTATATTTTTTAACAATAATTGTTTGCGCGGGTGGTGGTAACAATTCTTTAAATCAAGTTTGCGAGCTTGAAGTAAACACCGATCCCATTTTATTTAACCAGTCGTCGAACAACATAACAAAACTACCGCCAGCCACAACGCACTGACGCGTTTCGACCTTCCATCATCATCATTATTTTCAGAGAACGACGGCAAACTGACTATCGAGGATTAAACCGCATTGAATATATATGGGAATCAAATTTAGATATGCCGCTCTCACCTCTAGTAGTCTTGTATACATTGAACTTGACTGGAAATGTCGGCTGCACAATATCTATGCAGTCACGAACATTAACTGTTTGCAGCTTTCGCCACATATACATATATAGGCAATACAATTTAACAATAATTGCTTGCGCGGGTGGTATTGCTTATCTTTGTCGTTTTCCCAATTATGGCTATAATTTCTACAATTTAACAATCAATGATCGAGCGCGGTGATGCCACCTCTATAAATTAAGTCTGTGAGCTTGAATTAAACATCGATCCCCATGTATCAAATCAGACGTCAAACATGTGAAGACCTACTGCCAATCTCATGTACGAAGAACTGACTGAAGTAGAGACTGAGGCTGTAATACAAAAAAAATAAGGAATGCAAAATTAAAATCGCGGCTCTCACCTCTATTGGTCTGAGAACACTTTTACTTTTGGACTGAAATAAATCAGATCAAATCTACATATAATTTTCACAATTTAAAATATCATTGATTGCGCGAGTAGCGATAAGAATTATTTTTTAAATTAATTTCGGGAGCTTGAGTTAAGCCCTTACTTCCACGCATCTAATCAGACGCAAAAGAACAATTTACCGTCAATAAAAATTACAAATGCGTTCAGCCTTATTTTGAGTGTACTTTCTGAGTTTTTAATCTGATCTGCGAATCGCTATTCTTGAGATTACCCAAAGGCGAGGTCATGAGAGGGAAAGCTGTCTACTGTGACAAAATTCACAATCAAATAACTATATTTTTGATATATATATATATATATATATATATATATATATATATATATTGTCTACATAAGTTCTACTATGCACAATGTAGATACTACTGTATGTGGCATTGCAGGCCCCCGTAGAAATAATCATTGGCTCTCTGTAAAATCTATGGAGATACCCGAAATAAGGTGCCAAATTCCACCTGTCTCGACTCATAATAATACCCGTCGCAATATAAGACGCCAACTTAAGCGCAGTCTAAAAGTCGATCTCGAAAACTTTTGGACCAGAAAGGCTGAAGAAATGGAAGTAGCTTTTGCGTCAGGTAACATTCGCTGTTTGTTTCAACTTATTCGCGCTACAGTTCCGAAAAAATTAAAAGCTAGTGAAACTATAAATGATAGTACAACAATTTAATAACCGATAAATAAGTCGTCTTGACAGGTGGGCTGAACACTTTAGAAATAAATTTTATTGGTCACCCGCGTCAGTTCCGAATTCTGAAAGCATGTCTGCATCAACAGTGTGGAATTTTAGTCCCGAAGAAACATCCGAATCAGAAGTACGCGATGCAATCCTATCTCTTAAACGCCGCAAAGCCGCAGGCCCCGATGATTTGCTTCCAGGATTGTGGCGATATAATTTCAGGAGCGTTGACCAAACTTTTTCATACTATATGGAATGAGGAAGCCATACCACCTGATTGGAATGAGTCGACCATCGTTCCTATCTTCAAAAAGGCAATCGTAATCCGTGCGATAACCATCGTAGTATAAGCATGACTCCGGTCGTATCTAGGTTAATTGTTTTGATTATCTTACGTTGTCTTAGCGCTTCACGTGAATCACGTATGCTCTCATTTCGATTGCCTAGTAGAGCTCTGTTCTCTCATCCAGCACCAAAATGGCGTAAGGAACAACGTGGGCAGATTTTGACATGACAGAAACAATTAAATTCACATCAAAATTGGGTAGTATAGGACACACTCGTATGCCAAGATGGGGTCCTCGTGCGCATCTTAGTTCTTGGTTAGAAACACTTAGCGATATGGCATCGAATCGAGCTCAGTGGCGATCTTTTTGCAGATGTCTAGTAGAATCATCTTCGTAACTTTCTTTTCTTAGTAGGGCAAAGTTAGCTGCGATGTCTGGTTTGTTTATGACGTGATACAGTGAAATCCGCAAGGAAACTGCATTGCTGATGTCGCCTTGCCCGAATGATTACTTGGCCATAATGGTGTAGTGGAGAGGTTTAGTTTGCCTCATTTCTTTGAGTTATCCTGATAAATTTACTCATAGTAGCAATGTATTCCTTCTCTCTCTGCCTCGTAACTTACCAATAATTTTTTCTAAATTAACTTATACAATTTGTTTTACGCCTTATGGTTATATAGGGCACTGAAATTAAGTCACATTTGATTTTTGTATGGCTGGACATGATATATGTATATACACGATGGGTGACAAAAGCAGTTGGAATATTTATAGTTAATATACAAGTTGACAAATAGACAACAAGATATAGTTATTATAACTAGTGGTTGTGATCTTTGAGGATGGAGCACCTGACCTTTGGCTTAATTACTTACATATGTCAGAATAAAATTAAGTATTCAATAGTGTAGAAAAGGTACTGATCCAGTAGACTGGTTGTTTCTGTCCTTATTGGGAACTCCTCATGTACTGGCTAAAGTTTGCCGTCAGTTGGGGCTGGAACCAGTACGTCTGCTTTGGAATCTGGCGCTCTAACCACTGAGCCCATCCTGCCACACACTACACTCAATTTTAAGTTATATACTAACTTATGTAAATTGGTTAGTCTAATTTTCTTTTAGGTGGAGTTCATATGGCATCCATTTAGAACCAAAGTTCCAACTAACCATCCCCAGTCTGTCATTACTGAACAGACACCACACTACATGGGGAAGTGGTATTGAAATGCACATTTATATAATTAAACGAACATTGGTTGCGCGGGTGGTGATAACAATTATTATAATCAAGGTTGCGGTCTTGATATAAACACCTGCCCCATTAATTACTTACATATGTCAGTATAAACTAAGAATTGTATAGTGTAGAAAAGGCAATTCATCCAGTAGACCGGTTTCGTCCTTATTGGGAACTCAACATGTACTGGCCAAAGTTTGCCGCCGTCAGGGCTCAGTGGTTAGAGCACCAGATTCCGAGTTCCCAATAAGGATGAAACCGGTCTTCTGGATTAATTGCCTTTTCTACACAATAAAATTCTTATTTTATACTGAGATATTTAAGTAATTAATGGGTCAGGCACTTATATCAAAATGGCAACCTTGATTATTATAATTGTTATCACCGTCCGCGCAGCCAATGTTTTTTTTAAACAAGACATAGCATCCGCGTGAACTAATACTCACTTAATCGTACCATTAAAACCACCGGAGAATTCAGAAATGAAAGTGAAGTCATATTTAAATTGAAAATTTTTAACCTGTTTTTTTAATTAGTATTGTTATGCTCGCCTTCAAAAGATTTGATGTTAAAGAATTCCAACTATCAGCAAACCGTATGCGCTCGAATGGGTCAACCAAAATCGGTTTCAGTTTCAAGAATGCCGACCTATCTCTTAAAGACGGTTTATTGCTATAAATCATGGAGATGGAAAATAAACATCTATAGCATTAATAAACCAACGTAGAGAAGTGAAATTAACTTTACGGAAAGTTCAAACTATACGATAAGCATCGCTGTGCGTAGAGCTAACACAGAATGTATGTATGGGAATAAGCTTTATTCGAATCAAATGAACCAAAAGATGGAAATCCAGCGAGTAAGTTAAACGCTAAACAACAAGATTCTAACAAAGGCAATAAAGCATGAATGATGAATAATTATAACGCCAGACTTAATGTTAGAATGCAAAATATAGACATTAGTAAAAAGAGAAAAATAAATACATATATTTAAAATAAGATAACATTTGAGTGGAATGTACCAGAACTAAATTAAAAATAGGAAGACCGTGAATACAACAAGAGTATATGGAAGATGTATGGCTTTTCGCAGTGCTGTCCTTCTTGTTGTGGATTTGACCGCATTTTTCTTGTGCGGGACAATTGATAGCACTCATAGGTTGGTAAAATCTTGAACATCCTTCATCTTCAGATGATGTAATTTTTGGCCTCAATTGATGTGTTCTCACTTGTCCTTTCTTCTTTAAGCCTTCAATTAGCTGATTGTCTGAAAATGACGTTGGATCAAGATTTTCCATTGTTCTTTGTCCAATATTTCGAGACTTACTTCAGTTCAGTTCTAAATTTATTCAGTTTATTTAGTGTATTGACTTACACAGCATGTACAACTCTGCGCACACAACTACCTATAAACATGTGTATTTTACTAAAGTGACATTTATTGAATAACTATAAGTACACTTAATGTATTGATAAACACGCCTATCACTGATATCTATATTTTAATTGCTGTTCCGGACGCATAGAAAGATCAACAAATTTTGAATTCAATATTGCAGTAATCCTCACATGCCCCCCCAGTTCACCTAATTCCATCCAGCTTGCAATCGGTTATAGATAGAGAGATTAAAAAACTATTGAAAGTCTATAGAGTATTATTCTATCATTTTGACAAGACCGAATACGGAGTTTACACTAACGAAATCGTCTCTCAGCCAAATACACATTAATACTCATATCCTATATAAATTAGTTTCTCCATTGAAATATCTGTGTCGGATATACCTATATAATAAATTGTATATTTATTTACTTATTCATAATTACATATATACTCACTTCTTATAAAAAAACATCCATATAATTCCATAGGCTATATATTATGTATATATAGATAAGCATATAAGCAACCATGTGGGTTCTTCCCACATCTTTTATAAATATCTATATATCCTTCATATATATCTATATATATAACTATACCTACGTGTATACACTATATATATACGAATATATATAAAATTAGCAATCTTTTATATTTAAATTTTATTTTTACTTATTTATATTTATGTATACACACACCCACATCTTATAAAATATCCATTTATACATACGTCCACACGCTATCTATGTATATATAGATAAGCATATAAGCAACCATGTGGGTTCTTCCCACATCTTTTATAAATATCTATATATTCATGATATATATACACGTGTATATACCATATATATAATATGAATCTCATACAAGCAACACTGTGAGTCCCGCAACGGATAAATTATATCAGTCAAAATGCTTTTGATAATATTTATATATCTCTTTTATTGTCTATCTATATACCCCTATATATATATGTAGATATAGTATCTATAAGCAATTGAAATGGGTTCTTTGAAATTCAACCACTTACAATTTCTCCTTGAGTGTATAGTATATATACTAATTTTACTCACAATTTATATGTATATATAAATATCAAAGCATATATATCTACCCGTCTACACCTCATATATATATATATATATATATATATATATATATATATATATATATATATATATACATAATGCCTATCTCAATTCACATAAGCAACCATGTGAGCTTTTCCCACCTTATATATAAAATCTAAATATTCTTCTACATATATATTGTGAATATCTAAATAAGCATTTTAGCAACCATGTGAGTTCAATCTCTACATCTTATATGAATATTTAGAATCATCCATATATGTATCTGAGAAATATATACCCATATTTAGATAAACATAAGCAACAACGTGAACTCATTCACATCTTATATAAATTGAAATGTTCATCATATATATATATATATATATATATATATATATATATATATAACTCTAGCCAAATTACCTCTCTCTAACTCCATCTAATTCGTTCTGTTTTTTTCTTCTCTTTTTTCTTTTTTCATAGTCGCGGTCTCTTATTTAGATTTATTGTTAGCTCTGATTCCTCCAATCTACGTTTCTTTCCATTCGTGAAGGCTTCATTAAATATTGGGCCTAATGATTTTTCTACACCTGTCATATTCATAACGTTCATTCCTGATTTTATTTCAATTGATTCTCTAATCAACCTGGTGAATTTATTTTGGTTACATAGAGTGAAACTCTTTGAATTAATGATTTACCAAGTACTGAATCCAATTTCCCAGATCCAATCATTCGATTAATTAAAGCTTTAACCTCACCTTGTAATTTGTCCGTTGGGTCCTTATTTATTTTATGGTAAAATTCTTTATTATTTAATTGTACGTACATCTTATCATCATAATCCCTCTGGTTTATTAGTACTGTTGCTCCCCCTTTATCTGCTTTAAGGCATATTACCTTATTAGATAACAAATTAGATCTCAATCTTTTCAAGTCATAACTTTGTTTACATTTATCCTCCCTATGTTCTAACACTAATTTTGCAACATCCAATTCAAATTTAGTTTTATCTTTTCTTGGGAGGAATTGTGCGATTTTAACTGTCTCGGTAATAATTTCATTCTTAGGTATGTATTCTATAGGAACAGCCGTGTTCAGTCCCAGGTTAAGTATTCTCTTTGCATTATCTTTGAGATCCATAGATGATAAGTTTATTACCCGTTTCGACACAAAAGAATCGTTTGGAATATTTCTTCCAGGCCTATGGATTCCCAGGTTTACTAGTTTCTTATCATGTCTCTTTTTAACCTTTTGAATTTCTTTATTCCTAGCCTTATCAGTGAAATCCTCTATACATTTAAGGTCAATTGAATGTAATATCAAGAGCAACCTTGACCTTATTTTAGTTTTTTCTCTAATTAGTTCATATTTTCATTTTTCTTGACTTTTTATCGATGATTTCATTAAATGTATAGAAAGTTCTTGTTTCAGAATATTTCCTGCTCTATCTAGCTGAAATGGTAGTCTAAATTTAAAGCATTTAGGTATAGTATTAAATTTTAAACATAATTTTAAGAATGAGATATGTTCCACTTGCCTTCCAATTTGTATTTTCCTCCTTTTGTATTGGTTGAATAATTGCACGACGACCCGGTCGTATTTTTTATTTAAGTACATTTTAAAAGATGTATTATCTTGGTTCTCAGTGCTGTCCTTTTCGTTTCGGATTTGACCGCATTTTTCTTGTGCGGGACAATTGTTAGCACTCATAGGTCGGCAAAATCTTGAACCTTTTATCTTTTCAGATGATGTATATAAATATATCTGTCTTGAATGAGGATACCACATTTGCCACAAGTTGTGTTTTACTCCTGTGCGTATTGTGTCGACCCTGAGGATGAACCTGGAAATTCGGGTTCGAAAATTATGTGAAAGAACAATGGAAAATCTTGTTTCAACGTCATTTTCAGACAATCAGCTAATTGAAGGCTTAAAGAAGAAGGGACAAGTGAGAACCCATCAATTGAGGCCAAAAATTACATCATCTGAAGATGAAGGAAGTTCAAGATTTTACCGACCTTTGAGTGCTACCAATTGTCCCGCACAAGAAAAATGCGGTCAAATCCACAACAAGAGTATATGAAATTCGCTTGGAGTACGGTCTGGTGCATACTTCTGAAACATTGCGTTCGATCATGTTAAAAAACGTTAATTAGAAGTCGGTATGAAGGATCGGTTTCAGTTCTTAATGCTGCAGAGATATTTCACGCCATTGATTTGTGTCGAGAAGTTTTGGTGTACGTCATTCGTTATTCCAAAAGAACGATTCGTGATATTAAGCCAATCGATTACAATTTATTTATGAATTAACGTAATGAGTGCAGTATTAATAGAAAAATTGATTTTACCAACTAGAAATGAATCACTTTATTTCATTTAGTGACAATGCTTGCAGGATACGTAGTTTTTAAAGATGAAAAGCATTTACAGAGATGAATTTAACGAACATATCGTATTGTGCCCAGGTTCGAGCCCTATCCGCGGCAAATTCTGAGCAGTACGTGATGAGTTCTCAATAAGGACGAAAGCGGTGTATTGGATGAATTGCCTTTCCAACACTATAAAATTCCTAGTTTATACTTTCAAATGTACGTACATAAAGGGACGGGTGTTTATAACAAGATCGCAGCCTTGATTATAGAAATAAATTGGCTGTGTTTGTATAGATCTGGAAAACATACTTATTGAATTAGCCTCCAAAAAGCACATCATGCTTACACGCCTAATCTTAATTTTTCATTATTTTCAGCTGTAGATTTACGTGCAGTACCAATCTTGTGTAGCACTGTTTACTGGCTCAGTTAGATCAGGTGCGTAATCATCTTATTATCAACTGTTAGTCATCACACTTAACAGATAAATATAAATCTAATGATATAATAAAAGAACGTATGTGCAGCATCTACTTTTGCTTGTACACATCAATTTGGTGTTGTGCTCTGTCAAACTTGAATTAAATCTTCTTATCTATCTGCCTAAACATAATTGCCCACAGGCACAATTCTAATTGGAGTTAGCTTCTGACGCAGATTTGAGTGGATTATTTTCTTTTATACTAAGTAGAAGTTTTATGATGGATGGAATTTAAAAATGTGATCTGAAAATGTGTGAACGCTTAAGCGGGACGCAATCTAACTGTTATGCGCTTCATTACATCTTCACTTCATTCACAGTGCAATTTATTATACCATTATGTTTATAATTATCTACAGAATGAAGTGAGTGACTGTTAATGATAAAAGTAGTACACACACTATTTTTTATAAAAATTCAAGTAGTGCCCTATTATATAATGTCTTAATTAGACATATTTTCATTTCGATAGACGGTAGTCGTTAACATTTAAATATTTGACTTTCCATGTTTTATAGTGGAGGACTGTTTTGCACATTATGTGCTACTAGTTAAAAGTTTTTTTTAATTTTAAATTTATTTGAGTATTGCAATTAATTTAATTTTATCAAAAATAAATAATTACTACAAAGTATGTTCCCTTTGGATAGGTATACAAATTTATTAACTGAATACTTAACAGCAGTAATATTTTATTCAAATATAATGTTAATGCTAAGCACAAAGTGCTCAATGACAAAATAGTGAAACAAATCACAGCGCTTTGAATAAATATGAAACACGAAACCAATCGGATAAATCCACGAAATACTAAAAGGCAAACGAAAAAATATGATAGCCTTAGATAAACCTTAGATAAACTCAGCTCAACAATAATCTACAAGGTTCTTCGGCGAAAATAACTGTAACGAGTGCGCACAAACCAGAGAACTATTCGGATAGCACACGAATTACAGTGCAAGGAATCAGGGCAAAAGCATGTTCTCACTTAATGCTTCGTCATTGCTTTTCAAGGTTTAGAAGGCTGCATTAACGTACTCTTAGCTGAATTACATCAGTACTAACTCGTGTAATTTTTAGAAAGTATATATAAATGGAGAATCGACCGTTGCAAAACTTAGAAAAGCAGACCAATCTGAAATGGAAACAAGTCAATTAAACTATATATTGCGTGCGGCGGAGAACTAATATATATGCAATTGTACCTTAGGTGTTGCGCACCTAGTAAAAGATAAGTTCAAATAAGATCAGATGGATAAACCAAAATCAGCATGAAAGAAAGGTAGAATCTCATGTACACATATGTTTCGAGCTTCCTGAGGCCTCATCAGTAGGAGCCGGTAAATAGCCCCATAGCCACTATATTTAGTCGTGAGGTGTGCGACAATTGGACGGAAAAATCTCCTATACGAATATGTATACATGCAGTAGAGTAGTTTACTTCATACAAATTCTTCGACAATGCCAAATGACTAATTATAATATATACCGAGCGTGTAAGAGGTAGCAACACTAAAGTTGTTGCATAGTACCACGACTATGCTTGTCCAGTCGTTACATGATACCAAAACAATGGATTTCAAGATATGCTACATTTCAGAAAAATTGAAAATTTAATTCATTTCTGAACACCTGTTACTCTAACAAATCCATACACACTGGCCTTGATCGATAGCAGTAATCAAATTTCGTGGTAATCATTGCCTAATTCAATTAAATATATAGTATGTAATAAGCGTTGCGAGCCTGGTAACAAATTTGTTCATTTGTGACCAGAAGGATAAACCAAAGACAGCATGAACAAAAAGTATAATCTCATGCACATTCGTTGCGTGCTTACTGGCGACTCATCAGTAGGAGCCAGTATTACGCCCTTTAACCTACATCAACAGTATTTAACAGTTATATATTGAATTTAATGATGTTATGATTGCCGCGAAATGTGACAACTGATATCGATCAAGGCCAGAGTGTATGGATTTGCTAGAGTAACAGGTGTTCAGAAATAGTTGTAATTCTCAATTTCGGTGTACTATAGCATACATTGATATCCATCATGTTAGCACCATGTACCATTTCAGAACTATAATGGTCGTATCGGTTACTAACACAATAGTCATAATGTTAGTATCCTGTACAGACTCGGTATATATAATATATAGAGTGAGTTAGCGTTGAAGTCGCATTGTCGAGACTATGCGATGTTAACTACTCTACTGCAAGTCTACATATTTGTTTAGGAGATTGTATCGTCCTATTATCCCACATTCTTGACCAAAATATATAGTTGTTAAAGGGCGTAATACCGCCTCCTATTGATGAGTCGCCAGTAAGCACGAAACGAATGTGCATGAGATTATACTTTCCGTTCATGCTGCCTTTGGTTTATCCTTCTGGTCACAACTGAACTAATTTGTTACTAGGTTCACAACACCTAATACATACTTGCATATATATTAGTTCTCCGCAACAAACAGTATTTAATAGTTAATGCTGTGTTCTAAATCGGAGCTAACATAATGTCCACTGTTGTTTTATTCTTAATATCGTCTCTTGATTTAATTTAAAATGATTCCCTTATCAATCTCGACAACCTGTCACTATTACATAGAATTTTGTCTACGGTAATCACAGTTAGGTGTGTGTGTCCGGTCTTCATTGCATGACGGTCAAAATCAGAACTAGCATCATGACCATACTTGAATGTAGTTCTATGTTCTCCACTTCTTGCCTTGATTGGGCACATGTTTTCAACAATATACATGAGACAACAGTTCTGGCATGGGATTTTATATGTTTCTAAATATATATTTTTTTCTTTTTTGTTAGGATGTATAGTGCCTAGGACATGGGAATCAGTCAGTAGATCTAGGTAATCGAGTATATATAAAAAAACTCAAGACAAACGAATGGTCACAATGCAGACGCTAATTTTGCCGTTTCATTGTCGTCGAAATAAAAGAGAAATTCGACGAATAAACGAATGTAAATAATGAATTGATTATAAAAATTGGTTCAAGGCTACACTAGTTGATCAGGCTTCACACTTGAAATCGTCTAAATGTGCAGAGCAGCATGCGTTGACAAAGCAGCATCTAAATGCACTTAGAAATATCAGCAGAAACGCAGACATCAAAATACTACGCGCTGAAAAAGGAAAGAGCGCAGTTATAATGGACAAATCTGAATACGTACAAAAGATGGAAAACGTGTTAAATGACAATACAAAATTCACACGTCTAGACGATAAATCAGATGAAATAGACAAGGTGGAGCGCAAAGTAATTAATGAAATTAAGATTTTGACAGATGCCGGTTTTATTGATGAGGCCACTGCACAGAAGCTCAAGCCAGTTGGATCATCTACACCAATAATGTACGGATTACCAAAAACACACAAAAGAGGTTGTCCTATGAGGCCAATTTTATCAATGGTAAATTCTCCGTTTCATGCACTAGCTAAATGGCTAGTTCGTTTACTTGAACCATTACGTAAACTACTAGGTAATCATTCGGTTGCCGATTCGTTTGAGTTTGTAAACAAAATTCAAGATATAAATGTTAAAAAACAAGATTATGGTATCTTTTGATGTTACGTCTTTGTTTACAAATGTTCCAATTGATGAAACCATTGACATTATAGTCAAAGCGGTAGAACACGATATATTACCATCGCCGGTGCCAGGTCAAACTCTACGCAAGCTTATCTTATTATGCACGAAAGACGTACGATTTCGTTTTAATGGAAACATCTACAAACAGACTGATGGTGTCGCAATGGGAAGCCCCTTATCTCCAGTGTTGGCTGAGATTTTTCTAGGGCACCTAGAAAATACATCATTAAAGAGTGAGATAAGTAAATGTGCTCAATATATACGGTACGTGGATGATATATTTCTTGTACTTAAAAACAGGTCGCAATCACGAACATTGCTTCAAAGTTTCAACAAAGCACATAAGAATATCGGTTTCACGTCAGAGCACGAGAAAGATGACTGTCTGTCTTTCCTAGATGTACTATTAAAGAAAGAAACTAATGGTAAATTAAACAGAACAATTTACCATAAACCAACATGGTCTGCACAGTATTTGCATTACAGCAGTTTTGTGCCATTTCAATATAAATTATCAACAGTTCGTGGTTGCTTTTCAAGAATTGACAGGTTGGTTAGTCAAGATTCTAAAGAAAATGAATATAATAAAGCAATTAACGATTTAATGTCTAATGGCTATCCCAGACAATTAATTGAATCAATTATTAAAAGGGGAGTTAACCAGAAACAGACGTACTATGGGCCAGAAAAGAAAACTGTCTACCTAAACATCCCATTTAAGGGGGATGCAGTTTCCCGAATGGCACAAAAGAAAGTTGAAGCAGCATTGACACGCACATTTAATGCAGCCAAACTACGAGTGTTATTTAGGGTAACACACTTGCCTTTACCAGCAATCAAAGAGAAACAGCCGTTAATGTCGATATCAAATATTATTTACCAATATACATGCGCAAGTTGTCGATCAACTTACGTAGGCCGATCGACCAGACGGTTAATTACTCGAATGAGAGAACATTGCAACTTGAACGCCTGTTTTAAATCAAATGGTGAATACACGTCTGCTATTGCGCAACACATCATCGAAACAACGCACGTATGTTCTCCAGACGTAGCATTCAAAGTAATTACTAAATGCAAAAACAAAAGGGAGCTAGCCACATACGAAGCCTTATGGATAAACAAATTGCAGCCGGATTTATGTAAGCAGAAGAAGCACGTACAAGCATTGAGTTTGAACTGGATGTGACGCACGCAATTTGATTGGTTTCTATTTTTCACACTCGCTTTGTTCACATATTTCTATCTTGTTTTGCTTTCCAATTTATATATAAAGATATGTTCATGAGTAGATATTTGAGAAGACCATGAGAAAGAAAATTTTCTTATATCTGATAAAATTTCTTTTTGTTTTTGCACACAGGAAGGGTACAATGAATTTTATTAAAGCTCGCATTTCAAAAGAATAAATAATGAATGTTGTAAAGTACACATTTCCCGATTATCCCGAAAAACGACTGGTTTCAAAATGTCGAGACGCAACCGGTATCCCTTAGATGGCGCAAAATTATTGAGTGAATCCATCCACAAGCGCTTAAGATAATATTAAAAGGAATATTGTTTACTATAGATAAGATGCATAAAAGATAATCAATTAAGAAATACGATTTTAAACTAAGCAACTCTGTTTTGATAACATCAATTCCATTTATTTCCGACAGATACAGCACAAAAGGTGTTATAACTCATGTAAGCTCACTTTCTTACATCTAGCATACATGAATCATACTCCTATTTGGGCAATCACTAATCTATAGATAAATTTCTTAAAATTAAGAAACACGGATAAAAATTTATTAGTAAAATAAATTTTATTAAGGCAGTCATTAATATTTAAAATCACTAGTTTAATAACAGTTCTGCCAACTTTTCTTCTGTAGTGTCGGCATATTCATCCGTTTTCACATTCTTTTTCAATTTGGCGCACATAAATGACGTTTTCTATGCCATTGGCTTGTCAAGATAGTCACAACATAGTATTTAGGAACTAGTATCTGTTTCCCCGATCACATATTTATGCGACACCATACCATCAATGACTAAAAAACACTTCAATGAGCGCGAATCTGCAACGATCTAGCGAGACAAGATCCAGTGGAGGTGGCCAGGTTACTTCATCCTAACTTACAGTCCCCTATAAAACTCAATGTAAGGGAACTTCGGATCTCCGTTTGTGTATGCATATATTAACCTCAGCAGTTTCCATAACAACATTAATGCAACAACAATAACACTTGAGCATGATATTTAACTACATACGACGTTATCTAGCCTATCACTATATGGTTGCAGAACTGGCTATATAGTGATTTCTAATAAACCAGCTTATAATTATTTGTAAATTTTCCAACATTTATGATTAATATAAATTTATTGGCCTGCTACTTATGAGTATTCCAGAAGCAACCAGTCAGTTAATTCCGTGTTTCTTAATGGTTTGATGAATTGCTAGGTTTGACCAAGCTCTTTAATGTAACGTTAGTTCTATCTAGACATTAAGCTGCCATTCATCGCCCTCCAGTCTCAGATAAGCCATTTGAATCACCTTGTATGCTAGCAATTTTATTGAAATTTAAGACTCAAGAGATTTATCATCCCTTGATTTAGTAATAAAAACATTTAACCATATTTGATTGGCAAAGCATTTTTCGGCAGCCCAGCTTCTTTGGAGGTTAGATTTATTTTTATATATTTTTAATCGATATATAGAGTGAAATAAAACAACGGAAAAATAATAAAACAGAGTAATATTTTAAATTGCTGGAACTACGCATAAAATAAAAATAAAGTATGTTAAAATACGCTTATTGTCATGAAAAGCAGTATTCGTGCTATATATCAGCAATTGTTACTCGCGACAAGATATCAATTGTACTAATAGAATTAATCTAGCATATAAATTAAAAGTTTAAAAAAATATTTGTGCTTGATTCATAATGTAGTATATTAATCACCACTAGAAACTGTCCTAGTTTATATTTACAGCCAACACGACTGTTTGAGCTTGATTCCGCAGTGAACCAGCTTAATATTGTACTGATAAGAATTATTATATTACGAAGCGTATCATTTCCGAACAAATCCACTTTTAGCTTTTTACCTTTATATCCAAATGTGTTATTTTCTTACAATTTCTAATTCAACTCTAAGTTTCGTTAGTTCTCTTTACTTTTCATGCTCCCAGACAAGATTGTACCTAGGTGTCGTCGTAGACAGGGTCGGTGCCCTTTGCTAGCAACAATACATATTGGTATCATCTGTTTATTATTAAAAGAAATTTTCATTTTCCTTGTCGCACGCATTTATCAGCACTCTCATCATCATCATCAGCCATACAGAAATAATATTTTAGACAAATTCTTAGTAAGATTTACGAGAAAGAGAGAGGAATACCTTGCCACTATGAGTAAATTTATCACGACAACCCACAGCAATGTGGCAAACTAAACCTCTCCACAACACCATTATGGCCCAGTCAGCATTAGAGCACAGGAATATCAGCAATACAGCTTTCACTCTACCACGTCAAAACAAACCAAACCTCGCAGCTAACTTTGCTCTACTAAGAAAACAAGTTTACGTAGATGATTCCACAAGACTTCAGCAACAAGATTGCCACTGATCTCGATTCGATGCCATATCGCTAAGAGTTTCTAACCAAGAACTATGATGCTCACGTGGACCCCATCCTGGCAGACAAGTGGGTCCTATACTACCCAATTTGGATGTAAGTGACTTTAATTTTCTGCCATGTCAAAATCTGCCCACCTTGTTTCTTACGCCAATTTGGTGCTTGATGAGAGAACAGAGCTCTACTGGGCAATCGAAATGAGGGCATACGCAAAACGTGACCGAGCCAACGAAGCTGATGGAGCCTTATTTGTTTTTCTAACGACGAGCACTTATTGTCAGATCCAAAAATACGTCTACGGATGTCAACGTTAGTTATTCGTTGTTGGTAACCTACATGTGCTATACTTCTCAAACAACGATGATCGAATGTCTGTAAGCGTCTCAGATCATCAACTCTAAGAGGCCAAGTTTCACTAGCGTATAGTAAGACTGCGCGTACAGATGCATTGTAAACACGACATTTAAGGCAAAGTTAAATATTCGCGTTTCTCCATAAATGACGAAGGTTCGAGAAAGCTACTCTAGCTTTCGCGATCCGTATTTTCACCTCGTCGGACGTCATTGATGGAGCTCCCAAGATATATAAACCTGTCGACTATGTCTAAATCTTCATTCTGCAGTCGCAACGTTGGAGTGAGTGGTGGGTGATCCTGTAACAAAATCTTACATTTAGAGGGTGCGAATTTCATACCGGAAGACGGAACAACGTCTGTTAATCTATTCAAGGTGGCCAGTGCAGCATGCTGATTGTCGAATAATAGTACGATATCGTCCGCATAGTCAAGATCGACTATACTGATGGATTTAATGTGCTCTTTCTTATACCAGTAGGTCAAAGAATAGAGGTCATACAAGAAGCCGGTGACGTAGCCCAAAAAAATATATTTCATGATGGTGTTTCGGCGAATCATTAGCTTATTATGAAAGTATAATGCTGTGTAATCGTATTTGTATTAATAGTTGTCAAAACAAAATTCTGAAGCTATTCAAATTGATTGATTCGCGCGGCGGATTGCTGCATAATGGACATCGCGTCTCGGGATAGACAGTTAACTAATTTATTATGGTAATGAACCCATATAAACTAGAGCTATCGTTTGCACTATCATGATTCTTATTTAGTGATAACTAAAGTGCTGACAAGCTTTACTCCAGTCGTATCTAGGTTATTTTGCTTCGATTAACCTACGTCGTCTTAATGCTGCGCGTGAATCACATACTAGAGAAGAATAGGCCGGATTCCGCTCAGGACGAGGTTATATAGATAATATTTTTACGTTAAGGCAAGTTCTTGAACAGAGACATCTCACCGTCCAACAATAGCTGTCTTTCTAGACTTCAAGGGTGCATTTTATTCGGTGGATCGCAATGTTTTATTCCATATTTTGTCGAAAAGCGGTGTGCCCACAAAATTTGTTAATATTATACGCGCTTTCTACAGAAATACTCCTGGTCACGTTAAGGTCTTCAACGAATTAACGCATAGCTTTACAGCCAGCAGTGGTGTTCGTCAATGTTGTTCATTTCCCCCATTTTGTTTAATTTTGTAATCGATGCTATTATGAACAACACTCAGGATGCAGGTGTTGAAGTTCCCCCGGGCGGTAAACTATTCGATCTTGACTATACAGACGATATCGTACTATTATTCGACAATCGAGATGCTGCCCAGGCCATCTTGGATCGATTAGCAGACGATCCGTCTTTCGGTATGAAATACGCACCCTCTAAATGTAAGATATTTTTACAGGATCACCCTTTACTAACTCCAACGTTGGACTTCAGAATGAAGATCGGGATATAGTTGACAGGTTTAATTATCTCTATCAATAACGTAGGCAATATGTCCGACGAGGTGAGAATACGGATCGCGAAAGCTAGAGTAGCTTTCTCGTACCTTCGTCATTTATGGAGAAACGCGAATATTTCACTTTGCCTTAAAGGTCGTGTTTACAATGCATCTGTACGCGCAGTCTTACTATACGCTAGTGAAACTTGGCCTCTTAGAGTTGATGATTTGAGACGCTTACAGACATTCGATCATCGTTGTTTGAGAAGTATAGCACATGTTGGTTACCAACAACGAATAACTAACGTTGACATCCGTAGACGTATTTTTGGATCTGACAATAAGTGCTCGTCGTTAGAAAAACAAATAAGGCTCCATCAACTTCGTTGGCTCGGTCACGTTTTGCGTATGCCCTCATTTCGATTGCCCAGTAGAGCTCTGTTCTCTCATCCAGCACCAAATTGGCGTAAGAAACAAGGTGGGCAGATTTTGACATGGCAGAAACAATTAAAGTCACTTACATCCAAATTGGGTAGTATAGGACCCACTCGTCTGCCGGGATGGGGTCCTCGTGCGCATCACAGTTCTTGGTTAGAAACCCTTAGCGATATGGCATCGAATCGAGCTCAGTGGCGATTTTGTTGCAGATGTCTAGTAGAATCATCTGCGTAACTATCTTTTCTTAGTAGGGCTAAGTTAGCTGCGAGGTTTGGTTTGTTTATGACGTGATACAGTGAAATCCGCAAGGAAGCTGTGTTGCTGATGTCGCCTTGCCTGAATGCTAACTTGGCCATAATGGTGTTGTGGAGAGGTTTAGTTTGCCTCATTTCTGTGAGTTATCCTGATAAATTTACTCATAGTAGCAAGGTATTCCTTCTCTCCCTGTCTCTCTATCTCTCTATCGTAAATCTCACTTATAATTTGTCTAAATTCACTTCCCTACATTTTTCACTCCTTATGGTTTTATGGAAGTGAAACTTTAGTCACTTTTTACTTTTGTGTGACTGGACATGATGATGATGATGATAAGTATAGCCCCAACAAACACAAAGGCACACAAAATACCAAACAACGCAAAGGACCGGTTTTAGAGGTTTAATAATACATGCAGTACGACATGAGCCTTAGGCATCGATAAACAACCTACTTTCAACCAGGGTTCAATTTACTTTTGAACGGCTCCTGTTGCCAGCCGTTCACAAGTTCACTTACTTACAAATTGTGTTGACAAAAGTAAGATAGACATTTGCTGAGATTTCAAGACGTACTTTACGCAGGTGACTGGCAAATTATGCAATCACTCTGGAATCACCAGTCTAATACATTAAGCACCTAATGTACGACATTAAAAACAGGTAAACTGTCAGCCATCCATTATTCTTGCGAGACGGATGATGAATGACTAGCTGTCTGTGTTCACAGTTTTGTAAATCAGAGTTCGTACGGTTCAGTTTACCAGTTCTATGCAGCCACACGAATATTTATCGTCACCAGTGTACCTTTTAGTATAACACCGGTTGTAGTAGTCAAGGTACTGTTAAGAAAGCAATGACAAGGCAAGGAAATATAATTGTGGGATCCATAACGTTCAGAAATAAAACTAATTCACATTATTTTTCTAAATCCACATTATTGTGGCAAAACTTCTTTTAAATAAAATGCTCTGGCCTGTCGCCATATGACAAGATATATCAACCTCACTTTCTTAAAAAATGAACTTATGAATGGCTAGCACATTGCATTAAATCCAAACTTGTAGACATAAAAAAATTATTTAACTTTCTCAGGTGCAAGGAGAAATGCGTATAACATAAGAATTCTGAATGCAAGTGTCATATACCCATTGAAGTGTGTAACTTCGTATATCTAAGCAAAATTTGGTTTGCATCTGAGGAGGAGCTAGCATAAACCTGATCATTGGTAAGTCTGTTAAAAAACATCATCGTTTCGGCCATGAAAATGGCACAAGCTTACCTGAGAGTTAGCTTCATTTACGTATTGATATTTACTAAATTATGCTTTCATCTGACTAATTCTAATGCGTTAATGTAATAAAATACTTGCATAGCTGAGTCCTAGCACTTATACATAAAATGCTTTATCATTTATAGCTACACGTTATTCATCTTGGACTTCGAATCACTGATTAATTTCTATATCAATTATGAATGATATCGGAAAGTATAGTTGAGATGTCAGTTTTTCATTAAATGGTTTATGACAAAAGAGATATTATAAATATGTGTGGGCGAAATTAATTTCAATATTGCAGACTAAAAGCTTCCCACAGCCCAGCTCCTAAAATATCGAGTTGATTGTGCTTCTACATGCACTTTTCAACGTCTTAGGATAGATTTCAATGATCCACTAAAAACCCGACATAAGAACAAAAATATTTGAAAATAGTATGTTTAATTAATAAAATGCACGAAAGTATAGTAAATTTAAATTTGTTTTTGAGTGGAGAGCTATTTACAAAACGCATACAAACTGTGATTTAAAAGAACACCGGAATGAGAATAACGGTTAATGATTGAATAAACTCGTGACGACAATCAATAATTATTTTTCACGGGGCACAAACGATCATCCTCGGAGCAATTGACATTGACATTAATTCCTGGAATAACAGCTTGCAGGCATAAGGCATTTTGACGACGGACATCTAAAAAATAGAAAATAATGAACTAGATGCCATATAAACGAGGCCAGAATTGGATAATTAAATCAGTTCTAAAGAATAAACTCGCAACCTCGAACACTCAAATTTGAAAACCTACTTTACTAAACAAGAAAATAAAGTATTTGAAGAAATTAAACATTAATTGATTGGGAGCGTGGTGGTAACAATTTAAAGAAAATTTTCACATATTTTGAAAACTTTAATGTGTCTCACTACGAACCTCCTACTTAGTTTTGGTTTATAGCCCACACGAATCTAGGAGTCTCACATAAATTTATGTCTCTGAAGTAGAAATTATTAAATTCTGATGTACTAATAATCAATATGATGATGGTTACATTATAGAAATGATAATTATTTCGGGATTTCTGTCCATTTGATTATCCTCGTAAACTATTTCATTATTTCTAAATTTGTTGAAAGAACAACACAATTTACTAAGTCCAAGGTTGACTTCAACCAAATCACCATACAAAACGAAGCGAGAAACAGCGGATGCTGCTTGATTTAATTGAACCTGGCCTCCATTCGTTGTGAGTTGACAGGGTAAGACAGTGTTCTAAAGCCTCACACGAGAACCAGTGCGTATGTATCCATCTTTAGCTGGTTCAGTAAAAGGTAAATAGCTTCCACAGTGCCTTAACTCTAACAATCCATATGGCTCATACATGTGAGCACGCCATTTACAACTTTAACCAGCAGAACACGAATGCACCAGGCAATCATGAACCGCTCATTGAAGTTGTTAAGTGAGTACAGTTTTTATTCAATCATTATGGAATTTGTGACGATACCTCCTGTTCCAGTAAAACGCCTAAAACCTTCCACCATCTGGGGTCGCGTTTTCTTGTTTAGGTGAATCAGCTTACTTTCGCTTATCCAACCTGAACTTCTTAGCACATAAAGAAATCAATTTAGCACTGCGCGACGGTTGGAACAGAATGAAAAAAGTATTCATAGTAGGATTTATAATAAGTCACCACTATTAGTGAAAATAAATGAAATTCCTTTGCTTTTCTTCTACAAGACCGTCTAACACTCAAGTCTGACGAATACAGCCTTTCTTTAGAGAATGGAATAGAGAAGTGCAAACTGGCACTTTCCTTTTTACAGTTATAAACTAAATATCGCCGCACGTTATGCGCACTCTCCTTCTATCATTACACATTTAACAGTATGTGTATAATGTAAGGGGAGACTGACCACAGGTCATCTCGTGAAATAGGATCGAAAAAGCCTGATATTTCCGGCAAGGTTCATCCAAATCTTATATGCACTTAAATCGAATATACAAAGACATTAACTTGACAGAGGATTCTTGAAGCACTAAACCTTATCTATCATAGACCAAAATATTTTATTTATTTTTCAGTTTACAGTAAATCAATGACTAGTCCCATTGCATTGGCAGACCAAGCCACTTCATTAAAAACAGCTCTTTTGCACGAATCGAATTTAGAAACAACCATAGTTTAAAACGCGTCATTAGCTAAACCGTTTTGGCTCATATTTGGCAATTGGTGTATACAGTCGAGAACGTATGAGTATCCAGCCAGCCAAGCATCGCTTTGTAGTCAATCGCATCAGAATTCCAGGAAATCGTTTACAAATTTAAACTAAACTTGATAAATATATTTAATAGAAGAGAAACTCCATTGCGGTTAAAAAAATATCTGCTCTTTATCGAGAATGTTACTCTAGGACAGAACGAAGGTCAATGTATGCAAATAAAACTATTAATGTTAAAAAACACAACGGAAAAGCATTACCTGAGTTGTATTGTTGCATGCTCGACACAGATAGGTTTTGTTTCTTTGGTGAGCAATGGCAATCAAACCACAAAGATTGCACACGTTAACTTCATATGGATCACTGGCAAAGAACAGACGCTCACGAAGAAACTGAGCGGCACCATGGGCTATTTGACAGTCTCGCTCCATCTCACCGAAACGAAGACCACCATCACGTGATCGACCTACAAGTAGAGTACACAATGGATTATGTGTCAATGCATACTATAAACAGATGATGAAATGGTAACTTTCAATTCGAACCGACATGAATTTACAATTGCTAAAAGGTAAACAGGAATTTCACTTACTCGTTAGATCCGACGGATCGCAAGAAATGGTCACAAATGAAAAAGATTCTTGAAGAGCGAACAACATTAAAGATAAGTATAAGGTATGAAATGGACAAAAAAATCGTGCCCAATCAAAATCCAAAAAACCAATTTTGACAGAAATAAGATTTTCGAAGACAGTAAAGAGGGTATATTACTTTTCTGTCGTCCTTGACTAATGTGGTCTCTGAATGACGCTTGTAGCGTGTACAGCGTGTCAGTTACGTTGGTTGATGGGTTCTTACTGGCCAGATCACTCTGAAGACTTTCACACATTTTCAACGAACATTACATGTGTGGAAGGCTTCAGATGGACGGGACCAGTGAAAATCCACCTATCATCGATAATGACACGATGTGCACCTGGATATGAAAATCAAGATTTCACCGACCTGTAATCATAATTCGGAGACTCGCCATAATAAAGGACAGTTGAAAAATATATGATGACAATTGCAAGTTTAATTCAAAAAGATTATACTGTTTCATTTTAAAGTGATTTTTTGCACACTATATATTTAAACATAACTAACATTCCAAATTAAGCTGTTTAATAGCGGTTGTTGCCAATAGAATTATAAACAAATACACAAGAAGAAATGCAATAACCTTCAGACCAACTTCTTTCTCTTAGTTAACGAGGAAAGAAAAATTAGAATAAAATTTTGTCTTTTATTAGTTCAGTATAGCTATTTTTAAAATACGCCAATATATTATAATAAATTTGAAACAAAACACACGTCAGAAATTGTTAAATACAAGCATATATGGAAAAATCTCCGATACACGGCTCGCTGACATATACTGTACGACAGGATTCACACATAACCACACAGTTCCTTTCCTCGAGACACCGTGACAGCTCGGTCAGTTTTTCTTTACAGCATAGTTAGAACAACATAACCAGAGAACTAAACCTCCGACGAGTTTGGTTTAAAAGGAGCCTGTTAATAAGTAAAAATTAACCGGGCCTCACCATTGGACCATGTTTGTCGCTAGATTTCCACAGATGTTCTCCTAGTTAAGTGTTTTGACTTGCGATGCTACGATGCAGTGTGAATAAGTTATATCGAGAATAATAGCAACCAGCCAAGTGATGGCTGACCTACTCCTACAGTTCCAACCACCCACTGTAATGCCTCAGTGGCCTGTCGAGCAAGATTCGAAATTTGACTTTTCCAAACAATGCCCAAGCTAACAAAGATTTTATTCGATGGTACATTGACGAATGACCGAATAGAACTGGTTTGATGGTAATTTTTGATTTCCAGAATTACCGCCTGAGACTTGAGCTGCAATGATTTGAAACAAAATCGAATGATCTCATCGACTAACGGTGTCCATGTACAGACTTATAATGGGCGCCACCACTCTCCGCAAAACAAAGGAAAACCCACAGTATGTTTGACTTGATGATCTAAGATTTATAGCTTAGCGGAAAAGTCCAACTATTCCAGAGGTGTTTTCCTTATTTAACAAAAGCATCTGCAGACAGGCCTATTCATGTTAACGATCTTGTGTATTGTGTCACAAGATGTGTTAGGTAAACGAGTCTTGACGACTTAAAGCAGGGCGCCGTTTAACAAGATTTTCGGCCTGCACAAAAATTGGCTAAAATTTTTTGATCAGAACAAAGACATGTCATCATAAATAATAATACTATTGGCTGAAATTTTCTAAAGATCATCTGACAAACAGATAGCAATTGATTTTGGTCACTGAATAACCAGGTTCTACTTTAGACACAGAGGTAAACACCGATTTTCATTTATACATTACATTTAACATTAACTCCAAAAAATAACTACAGGAGTTATCTAAAAATCGTAAAAAAAGGATTATCGCAACATTTGACTAGACCAATTTAATTAAACAAAAAATAATGTAAAAGATATTCTTCCTTGTTATGGTCGGCATTTAGTTTGGTCAGTTCAATAGACTAAAAATGAAGAAGAAATAATAATTAGACAAATAGACACAAACTTACCTTCCATAGGTTGACGATTCAGTATCTGAACTGGACCTCTGGCACGACTGTGGATTTTATCATCGACCATGTGTTTTAAACGCTGGTAGTATGTTGGACCCAAAAAGATTTGTGAACTCAATTTTCGACCAGTAAAGCCGTTGTACATAATTTCGTTTCCAGTATGTTGATACCCATAATCCTGTAGAAGCATTGACACCTTGCGCACATTTACAGAATCATTGAATGGTGTTGCATCACCTATTTCGCCTTTATTGGCGCTAACTTTTCCCTAAGCATATAAACACCAGATGTATGAAGATGTGAGTCAATATTAATACATGCTGCACAAGCTACTGTAAATATTATCTTTACTAACTAAAAATATATATTTAAACAATGAATGAATGCATGGGTGGTGATGAAAATGAGTCGAATGTGTTTATACTGACAATTAAATTATATATATATATATATATATATGCATATCGTGCAAAAAATACAGTAGTCATTCATAACTAATGTTTCAGTCATAAACATTAGAAATATAACAAGACGAGAATATTTTTTAAATAATGACAAAATTAAAAATTTATGCATAAAAATTATTAGAGATTTACGAGGGGGAGCACCTAGTTACTATGAGTATATTCACATAGATAACACAAAGAAACGAGGTAAGCTAAATATTTACACAACACCATCATGGTCCAGTCAGCTTTAAACAAAGACAACATCGACATTACCACTTTCTTTCATGATTACACTATGAGCACAACCAAAACTCGCAGCAAACTCTGCCTAACTAAGATACGAATTTTAAGAAAATGGTTATACTAAAATTCTGTAACAAGATCGCAACTGAACTCGACTCGATATCCTATCGCGCAGGGTTTCTAATCACGTGGACCCCATCCTCGCAGATAAGTGATACACAGAATACCAAATTTGAGACATTTTGACTTTATCTGTTTCCGCCAATTCAAAATATATCCACTTTGGGAGAGAGAGAGATAATCCAATGGGCAATCGAATTGATGACATATGCAAGTGCATGGTCCAAGTCAACAAAAATGTTCCAAAACAAACGACAATCCTGGATGCAACCATGATGTCTATGACTAATTTATACACGAGCTATTTGAGTCTACCGTTGTTCGAAAGACGCCATCTGAGTTTCCTGCTCAACTTAGAAAAGTGATTAGGTCGGAGTAAAAAGCGTACTTGTGCTGCAACCTATTGGAGCATATGCAAAAATAATGAAAAGGCAGCGATGATTAAGGTTTCTGTTATTGATGTTATTAGATGTATTTAAGAGTGCCGCAAAAAAATCTGCTATTCAAAAGGAACCATTCAATTAAACAAGCGTCAGCTCGTGAGCTAAGCAGAATACCGACGCTCAATTGATGGATTTGAGAACTGTGTGGAACCAGATATTCAAAGCCAATAAATCGTAGATAAGGATAGTGCACACAGTTCCGTAATGCTCGTAGAATCCTGTATTCTGATTACAGATATACATCATATATCGACTTGTAATTTATCCAACGTCATTGCAAGAGATTCTTGTTTTCCAATTTGTTATCATGTTCGTACACTGACGCTAAAAAACTAACCTAGGTTTAATGAATGTTAATTTACTTAAACTATTTTCGATATTTAGCGATCCGATATTGGACTGAGTGATATGATTAACATCCATCATATGCATAGCATCTGAAAGTGATTTATGTTTAGATGCAGAAGAGGAAAGGGACGTAAAGGAAGTAGAATCGGAGATGAATGTGCCTGCAGTAGTCTAACATCGCTTATCCATCCGGCACGACTCAGCAAATAAGGCGACATATTTTAGCCTGCGCGACGGCTGTATAGATTCATTTTAATGTATACATAGGATGTAAAATAACACTATGTCGTCCATTCCTAGTGGGGCTGGTCTGTATTCGGAATTTTTCTTCTCTTAGAAATCTTGGCAAACACGATTGATGAGCACTATTTTCGCAGATGCCAGTGACCAGGTTCATTCAGCAGCCGAAATCTTCCATTCGCGTCTGACACGCTTGATCCAAGTGTATGCCGTGAAAAAGTGAAAGTCGCAAGGAAGCTGTACTGCTGATGTTGCCTTGCTTTAATGCTGATTTCGCCATAATGCTGTTGTGTAGATGTTTAGTTTGCCTCACTTCTGTTCGTTATCTTGATAAATATACCAATAGTAACTAGGCAAATATGATTTAAAAGAAACATGTTGCGCGACAGGGAATAGATCATTTACCTGATTATCGGGTTGCGACCCGATTTGTTTGCATCCGCTGTCTTCCTGATTTTTTCTCCAGAATTTTCGATAACCGGATACGGTTATCTTTCTCAATGGAACGCTCATATCATAATAAGTTGACAATCAATATGTCAAGTGGAAATATTAGTTTAAACTGCCCCATTTATACTTGTTGTTAGATCTCTTAAGCGAGAGTAAAATGCTAGGAAAGTGTATGTCAAATTGGTTTGTGTATATGTCTGCATGTGTACACTCTTCGAAATGAGATTACAGTGATTTAGTCACAATTACTGACAACTCACTAGATAAGCGTACGCCATGACTGTGTGTAAGTATTCTCGTTTGTTTTTGATTGAGGAGTAATCAACTATTGCACGTGTACACTCATCCCAGTGAAATTACAGCGATTTAGCAACATCTGACTAATCACTAGATAAGCGTATGCCACATCTGTGTGTTTGTGTATGTGTGTGTGTGAGCGTTTGCTTAAGACTGAGAAATAATCTGTTACATGTAATTAACGGCACGTGTAACAGAAATTCACATGAAACTAAAATGATAACTGTCATTTCCTAAACGCACACGTCAGACCTATTTTTACACGTACTATCCTAAATGAAGTAATTACGAGTGGCATCCTGGTGAGGAGGGGGCAAGATACTGTGAATAAAGTAAATAATTTAGAGTTAGCAAAATCAAGTTAGAAACGGAAAAGTATTCTATTAAGGTGGATAGTTAAAATAAAATAAAAAGGGGGATCGTAAAAGAAGTTGGAAATTGTCTGATAAAGAAAGATGCAAACATAAATGTTTGTTAAAAGGTGCTACACTAACAACAGAATGTAAGATAACAGATAAAATAAGATAACAAGTAATCAAGGATGAAATAATAAGATAATCAAAATAAATTAGGCGATATTGAATTAATCAATCTCCACCTCTGTAAGTTAATATCAGTCCAGTGTTCTTATTCTTTTACTTGAGCGAGTTTCTGATTCTGATTCTGATTCTTGCAATCTTCGTTTTCTACCATTATTTAGTGCTGTATTCCAAATAGAACCTAGTGATTTTTCTACGGCTGTTTCATTCATTATGTCATTTCTCGATTTAATTTCGATGGATTCTCTAATCAGTCTAGTCGATCTGCTACGGCTACAAATTGATATACGTCTGCACCCATCCCAATTAATTGTGTGTCCTGTCTCTACTGTATGGCGTGCAAGATCTGATCTATTAACATGGGCATACTTGCACAATGTACACCAATATACCAGGACCTAAAGCACTAGACTATTTTTAGCGTTTCCTGGTTGATCATTGGAAGGAAGCAAAATGACGATGAGACACGTCATGGAGATGATGTACGTATGTATGTCCTCCACTTATTTTAAATTTAGGAATGCATTTTAAAAGCAGATTAGAGGTGTTCCAATGGGGCAACTACTACCGGCTCCAATAGCTAATATCTTTATGCATTACATGGAGAAGAATCTCTTAGATATAACGCCCCTAAATCCAAAATTGTATGTATGATACTTGGAATCACGGGAAGGATCAACTGATAAATTTCTTAAACACAGCAAATCAGGTGAGCGAGCTTAAATTTACAATTGAAAATGAATCATGTGGCGAATTACCATTTCTGGATGTCAAGTTAATTATAAATTGTACAAAACTAGAGCAGGATGTTTATAGGAAGGATACTTATTCAGGAATTCTTCTTAATTTCGATTCAAATCATCCATATAGAATGAAAATCGGTATCTTAAAATCGATGATAATAAAAAGCTTAAGATTACCAGATAAAAAACATAGAGATTGACTGCGAGAAATATTCAGTGCTAATGTGTATCCTCTAAAGTTAACTAAAGCAACTATAATGAGCGTTAAACGAACATTGGTTGCGCGGGTGGTGATAACAAATATTATAATCAAGGTTGCGGTCTTGATATAAACACCTGACCCATTAATTACTTATATATGTCAGTATAAACTAAGAATTGTATAGTGTAGAAAAGGCAATTCATCCAGTAGACCGGTTTCGTCCTTATTGGGAACTCATCAAGTACTGGCCAGAATTTGCCGCGGACAAGATACGAACCTGGGCACGTCTGCTTCGGAATCTGGTGCTCTAACCACTGAGCTATCCTGCCGCACACTACACTACACACAATTTTCAGTTATATACTAACTAATGTAACTTGGTTAGTCAATTTTTCCTTTAGGTGGAGCTCATATGGCATCCATTTAGACCCCAAAGTTCAAACTAACCATGCCCAATCTGTCATTACTAAACAGATACCACATTACATGGGGAAGTGGTATTGAAATGAACATTTATATAATTAAACGAACATTGCTTGCGCGGGTGGTGATAACAATTATTATAATCAAGGTTGCGGTCTTGATATAAACACCTGACCCATTAATTACTTACATATGTCAGTATAAACAAAGAATTGTATAGTGTAGAAAAGGCAATTCATCCAGTAGACCGGTTTCGTCCTTATTGGGAACCATCAAGTACTGGCCAGAATTTGCCGCGGACAGGATACGAACCTGGGCACGTCTGCTTCGGAATCTGGTGCTCTAACCACTGAGCTATCCTGCCGCACACTACACTACACACAATTTTCAGTTATATACTAACTAATGTAACTTGGTTAGTCAATTTTTCCTTTAGGTGGAGCTCATATGGCATCCATTTAGACCCAAAGTTCCAACTAACCATGCCCAATCTGTCATTACTGAACAGACACCACATTACATGGGGAAATGGTATTGAAATGAACATTTATATAATTAAACGAACATTGGTTGCGCGGGTGGTGATAACAATTATTATAATCAAGGTTGTGGTCTTGATATAAACACCTGACCCATTAATTACTTACATATGTCAGTATAAACTAAGAATTGTATAGTGGTTAGAGCACCAGATTCCGAAGCAGACGTGCCCAGGTTCGTATCCTGTCCGCGGCAAATTCTGGCCAGTACTTGATGAGTTCCCAATAAGGACGAAACCGGTCTACTGGATGAATTGCCTTTTCTACACTATACAATTCTTAGTTTATACTGACATATGTAAGTAATTAATGGGTCAGGTGTTTATATCAAGACCGCAACCTTGATTATAATAATTGTTATCACCACCCGCGCAACCAATGTTCGTTTAATTATATAAATGTTCATTTCAATACCATTTCCCCATGTAATGTGGTGTCTGTTCAGTAATGAAAGATTGGGCATGGTTAGTTGGAACTTTGGGTCTAAATGGATGCCATATGAGCTCCACCTAAAGGAAAAATTGACTAACCAAGTTACATTAGTTAGTATATAACTGAAAATTGTGTGTAGTGTAGTGTGCGGCAGGATAGCTCAGTGGTTAGAGCACCAGATTCCTAAGCAGACGTGCCCAGGTTCGTATCCTGTCCGCGGCAAATTCTGGCCAGTACTTGATGAGTTCCCAATAAGGACGAAACCGGTCTACTGGATGAATTGCCTTTTCTACACTATACAATTCTTAGTTTATACTGACATATGTAAGTAATTAATGGGTCAGGTGTTTATATCAAGACCGCAACCTTGATTATAATAATTGTTATCACCACCCGCGCAACCAATGTTCGTTTAATTATATAAATGTTCATTTCAATACCACTTCCCCATGTAATGTGGTGTCTGTTCAGTAATGACAGATTGGGCATGGTTAGTTGGAACTTTGGGTCTAAATGGATGCCATATGAGCTCCACCTAAAGGAAAAATTGACTAACCAAGTTACATTAGTTAGTATATAACTGAAAATTGTGTGTAGTGTAGAGTGCGGCAGGATAGCTCAGTGGTTAGAGCACCAGATTCCGAAGCAGACGTGCCCAGGTTCGTATCCTGTCCGCGGCAAATTCTGGCCAGTACTTGATGAGTTCCCAATAAGGACGAAACCGGTCTACTGGATGAATTGTCTTTCTACACTTCATGCTAAATCTTTTGTTATACCCATAAATGATGCCATGTTAATTCGACCATGACTGGAAGTACGTGAAGTCAAATAAAGCAAAAGATGACCGGAGGGTAATGGTTATACCTGACTCTAAACTAAGTAGGAAAATCAAAATGGTAGCATCAAAATACAATATACGTACTATTTTAAAACAGACCCTTACCCTAGGTATTAAACTTCCCAACCAAAAGGAGAAAATAGAACCGTTAGACACATCAGGAGTATATGAAATTCCATGTAACGACTGTAACCTGATGTATGTGGATGAAACCATGCGCCCAATTAAGGTTAGAAGAGGGGAACATAAAACCGCATGCAAGTATGCCCATGTTAATAGATCAGATCTTGCACGCCATACAGTAGAGACAGGACACACAATTAATTGGGATGGGTGCAGACGTATATCAATTTGTAGCCGTAGCAGATCGACTAGACTGATTAGAGAATCCATCGAAATTAAATCGAGAAATGACATAATGAATAAAACAGCCGTAGAAAAATCACTAGGTCCTATTTGGAATACAGCACTAAATAATGGTAGAAAACGAAGATTGCACGAATCAGAATCAGAATCAGAAACTCGCTCAAGTAAAAGAATAAGAACATTGGACTGATATTAACTTACAGAGGTGGAGAGTGAGTAATTCAATATCGCCTAATTTATTTTGATTAACTTATTATTTCATCCTTGATTACTTGTTATCTTATTTTATCTGTTATCTTACGTTCTGTTGTTAGTGTAGCACCTTTTAACAAACATTTATGTTTGCATCTTTCTTTATCAGACAATTTTCAACTTCTTTTACGATCCCCTTTTTATTTTATTTTAACTATCCACCTTAATAGAATACTTTTCCGTTTCTAACTTGATTTTGCTAACTCTAAATTATTTACTTTATTCACAGTATCTTGCCCCCTCCTCACCAGGATGCCACTCGTAATTACTTCATTTAGGATAGTACGTGTAAAAATAGGTCTGACGTGTGCGTTTAGGAAATGACAGTTATCATTTTAGTTTCATGTGAATTTCTGTTACACGTGCCGTTAATTACATGTAACAGATTATTTCTCAGTCTTAAGCAAACGCTCACACACACACACATACACAAACACACAGATGTGGCATACGCTTATCTAGTGATTAGTCAGATGTTGCTAAATCGCTGTCATTTCACTGGGATGAGTGTACACGTGCAATAGTTGATTACTCCTCAATCAAAAACAAACGAGAATACATACACACAGGCATGGCGTACGCTTATCTAGTGAGTTGTCAGTAATTGTGACTAAATCACTGTAATCTCATTTCGAAGCGTGTACACATGCAGACATATACACAAACCAATTTGACATACACTTTCCTAGCATTTTATGCTTAAGAGATCTAACAACAAGTATAAATGGGGCAGTTTAAACTAATATTTCTACTTGACATATTGATTGTCAACTTATTATGATATGAGCGTTCCATTGAGAAAGATAACCGTATCCGGTTATCGAAAATTCTGGAGAAAAAATCAGGAAGACAGCGGATGCAAACAAATCGGATCGCAACCCGATAATCAGGTAAAGTAACTAGGTGTTAATAATTTGTGCTTAAATCCATTGTTTGTCGTTATTTATATATTTTTTCTCGCTTCTTATGGCTTCATATGGGATGATGGATATCCAAAGACCCAACAAGGTTCATCTACTACTCAACATGTTAGTATGTGCTTACTGGATATCAGGCCAGAAATTTCTATGGCTATTGGGTCTATATATATATATATATATATATATATATATATATATATATATAATCAGACATCAAGGCTGAACATTTACGCACAAAAAAATTTGGTGAAAGAACAATGGAAAATCTTGTTCCAACGTCATTTTCAGACAATCAGCTAATTGAAGGCTTAAAGGAGAAGGGACAAGTGAGAACCCATCAACTGAGGCCAAAAATAACATCATCTGAAAAGACAAAAGGTTCAAGATTTTTCCGACCTATGAGTGCTACCAATTGTCCCGCACAAGAAAAATGCGGTCAAATCTACAAAAAGAAGGACAGCACTGCGCAACCAAATGCTGTATTTAAAATTTACGCACTAGTTCCTATAGATGATTAATCAGGTGAGTTGGTAAATAATAGTTCGACCACGAACGTTCTCGTTAACACAATCTGTGGCAAAATCGTTCCACCAGTGTCCTGACGAGCCAAATAGATCAACATCACAAACCACTAATACAATCAACGCTTCGTAACTGGATTATACATCATCATCTTCATCATCATCATCATGCACAGCCATAAGGAAGCCAATAATAACCAATATTTCACTGCTATATAATCATAAGCGAAACAAAAAAAAGATTTTTTTAGAAATAACGAAAATAATAAATTATGCACAGCAATTCTTAATGAGATTTATGAGAGAGCACCTAGTTACTACGAGTAAATTTATCTAGAAAAAAACACAGAAGCGAGTCAGATTTAACCTCCACGCATAACCATTATGGCCAAGTCATCATTAAGGCAAGGCAACATCAGAAATATTTTCGTTGCAGTTTTTACTGCATCACGTCATAAACAAGTTGATGCTACATAGATAACAATTATCGTATACAGCAAGACAGTAAACATATATAACGATTAACGTCTCCTAAACTCAGCAGGCAAAAACTTAAATAAAATCTACAAAAAAATTCAATGTGTTATCTAAGTGTGAACGTTAGTTACTAAATTCTGTGCATTCACAGCAAAAATGTCATAATTATTTAAATATAGGTTGCAATCTTGATGTAAACACTAGTCACATTATGTACATACATTTGCAGTGTAAGATGTAGAAAAGGAAATCCATAAGACCGGTTTTGTCCTGATGTGGGAACACATCAAAATAGCAATCTTGGTTTAAATAATTGTTATAAACGCCCGCACAATCGGTTCATTTAATTTTACAAATATTTAATTAAATACCACTGTCCCAGGTAGCGTTGTCGCTGTACTATAGCGAGAGATTGGGGATGGTTAGTTGATACTTCAGGTCTAAAGGGTTGTCATATAGGCTCTACCCAAAGGAAAGACTGATGGCGTTTATTTATTTTACACACATTTATATTAACACCGTTCGTATACTCAACATGTTTTAAACGAACATTGGTTGCGCGGGTGGTGATACAATTATTATAATCAAGGTTGCGGTCTTGATATAAACACCTGACCCATTAATTACTTACATATGTCAGTATAAACTAAGAATTGTATAGTGTAGAAAAGGCAATTCATCCAGTAGACCGGTTTGTCCTTATTGGGAACTCATCACGTACTGGCCAGAATTTGCCGCGGACAGGATACGAAACTCAATGTGTTTTGTCTTTTAGCATGTATATCTGCATTATATGATGAATAAAGCCTCCAATATTTTAG
>JAQBSW010005185.1:0-60212 GCA_029291075.1 Eudiplozoon nipponicum
TTGATTATTTACATATGTCAGCATAAATTAAGAATTTTAAATTGAAGGAAAGGCAATTCATCCTGTAGACCGCTTTCGTCATTATTGAGATCTCATCAAGTACTGGCCAGAATTTGCCGCGGACAGGGCTCGAACCTGGACACGTCAGCTGATACATTCAGAATATTACACCTCAATTTTCTTTAAGTTAGTTCTATAAAAACATTTCAATCTAATGTAGTTAACTGTGGAGATTCATTTACGAATTTCTCAACCTATTTGATAGCCAAATTTATGCAATTGCCAGAGATCGGACATAGCTAGGCACACTCATGAGACTGACTATTATATAAATTAGGAAGGTTTTAACAAAACTCTAAATTAAACTGCAGTAGATTAACTAGATTAATTATAGAATCAAAATAAATATCAGGATCTGAAAAATCGCTGAGCATAATTTGTAATGAGTCATTACCTATTGATATGGAACAATTTTTCTAGTAATCCGATGCAATAAATATTTCATTTAAGAGATTAAAAATGCGACAAAGTCGCTAAATTTTCGGCTTTATTCTTTTTAAAAGGTGGAAAATTTCACTTTATACATTGCATTGGTTAAATCGAATACAATATTTTTAGCTTTATTCAATAAGACTTAAGTTAACATTTTTATCAATTTATGAGAAGTATATTAATATTTATAATTTAGGCTATGTATCATCTTTTTCTGAATTAGGCATATATGTTAATATCTTCGACTTTATCTCGTATCTATTTATCCCATTTCACGCTCTCTAACTCAAAATTCCATCGACATTTAAACGCATTTCTTGATTTCTCTCGTTATTTTCAGCTCTTATTTTCATTCATTGATAGCGAGATCAAGTTAATTCATAACTTAGTACCACATTGGAAATCGATAAAATTATTTGTTATATATTTGAATTGTTTTAATTAAATCTTCTAAATTGCAACATCACCGTGTTTGTTGATGGTGGAAATATTAGATTGATGTAAGTTCAGAAATGCATTTGAATTTTCACTAGCATAAGAAAACAAATTACCAAAATACTGAAACTTCGATGCATCTGCATATGATTTTTAATAAATCTACGTGGACATATATGGAGAAATAAATTTGTTTAAAATTAGAGAGATGTTACACAAATATATGTTGGCATCAAGTAGATTAGCAGTAGCCACTGCGTCTTTCGGTATGAAATTCACACACTCTAGATACGAGATACTTCTACAGGATCAAACATCATTCACTTCAACTCCGCAGCTGATAAGTTAACGCTGGGCGGAAGTTGGCGTGTTTATACATCTTGATAGGTGTATTTATAACTCAGGTAATAGGAATGACGACGTGAATACTGAAATGTTCCAAGCTATATTAGCTTTCTTAAAACATCGTATTTAATAGTGCACATCAATTATCGTACGCTGCCATATAGGTCGTGTGCAGGGTTAATCTGTAAGTACAGAGATGCCATACGCCAGTGTAACTTGGTATTTTAGAGCTGAAATTCATAGACACTTGCAAGAATTCAGCTACTGTTGTTTTAGAAACACAACCCTTAGTGGTTACCAATGACGAAAATGCAATTCTGACATGCACACGCGTGTTTTTGGATCAGTCAGTAAGAGCTCGTTCTTAGACAAATACGAAAGGCTCCATCAACATCATTAGCTTGGTCACGTTCAACGTAGACCTTCAATTCGATTGCCCAGTAAAGCATTATTCTCTATTGGCTAGCATCATATCAGCATAAGAAACAATTTTAAAAGGATCAGCTAAAGGCAATTTCAGTGAAACTGAGCGGTATAGGAACCGCACGTCTATCAGAATGGGATCCACGTGCGCATCATAGTTCTTGGTTAGAAATTCTGCAAGATATGGTATAGAATCGAGCTTAACAGTGATATATCTGCACATTTATAGTAAAATAATTTTTTCCTTGAATATTTTCTTAGTTGAGCAACGTTAACTGAGAAACATGGTCGTGTTTATGAATAAATATAGTTCAAACCACAAGGAAGCTGTATTGCCGATATCACCTTGTCTTAAAGCAGACTTTGCCGTGAAGATTTTGTATAAATTTCCAGATTGATTCATTCCTGCGTATTATCTAGGTAATATTCTTTATCTAATTTAAAGTCTCTCTTGTATTAATCAATCGTCCATTATAATTTCTACCATTAAAACTTCTTTTCATTATTTTAAATATCTAATTTTACTAATAGTATTACTTAATTAAAATTTTTCGTTTTGCATTATTATATGCCAGCTAATAACAGCTGGTGTAATTCTCTGCGTGATGGGGATAATGAACATTTTAAACACGACTCGTCAATTGACATTACGACTCTGTTTACACAGAATTCGAAAAAAAATATCAAAACTTCGATACGCATGTAATTTGCCACATAATGGTATATACATATGTGTACATCAAATTTTGTTTCATTTATGTTTATGTATACAGATATTTACGTGTTTGAATACTGATTTAAAATAAATGTTTAAAAATTTTCACCTATTTGAATTAAAGTGAATATCAGATAGACGTGTTCAAATAAGATAGTTTACTTACATTAAAACGTGTTGTACCTATTGTGCTTACTTAATCTTAAATAAGTTTGTGGAAACTCTTCTGATAAGTGCGGAAAGCAGGACAAAAAATGGATTAAAAAGAGCTTCAAATAAAAAAGACAAGGGTTTAGCAAAACGTCACTATATTTAATGCTCTCCATTCCTTAGGCTAAACATAAAAGTAAACAAAATCGCTTAATTTTAAGATTTCTCGGGTTTGTGTATGTGAAGATATTTACATAGACCGTTGTTAAATTCATCACCTTAAACATTTTCAACCTGACTAGAATACAACTTAGAAGGAATTTTTGCATAGTTGCAGGCGTTACATTTACATCTTTACTCAATTTTAGTCCACTTTTTCCAAATTCTATACAATTAAATTTATTCTTAGCTTATGATTATTTCAAAAAACTTCAAGATTTAAAACAAACAGAATTAAAGCAAACAACTATTTAACAATTATTATAATCACGGTTACGATCTTTATATAAGCACTTGACCCATTAATTACTTACATATGTCTACACTATACAATTCTTAGTTTATACTGACATATGTAAGTAATTCATGGGTCAGGTGTAATATCAAGACCGCAACCTTGATTATAATAATTGTTATCACCACTCGCGCAACCAATGTTCGTTTAATTATATAAACGTTCATTTTAATACCACTTCCCATGTAGTGTAGTGTCTGTTCAGTAATGATAGATTGGTGATGATTAGTTGGAACTTTGTGTATAAATGGATGCCATATGAGCACCACCTAAAGGAAAATTAGACTAACCAAGTTACGTTAGTTAGTATATAACCGCAAAATTGTGTGTAGTGTAGTGTGCGGCAGGGCAGCTCAGTGGTTAGAGCACCAGATTCCGAAGCATTTATGCTTGGGTTCCAAACCGTTTTACTGGATGAATTGCCTTTTCTACACTATACAATTCTTAGTTTATACTGACATATGTAAGTTATTAATGGGTCACGTGCTTATATCAAGGCCGCAAACTTGATTATAATAATTGATATCCCTGCCCGCGCAACCAATGTTCGTTTAACTATTTTACAAATTTAATCCCTTTTATTTTAAATCCTGACTTTAAGCTCAGTAACAATTCCCGTGATTCGTGGCTTATGTGCATACGCGGGTAGAACATGCAACTGTCAAACAACTGTTTTCCGTCGTACTCTGATGATGATCATGGAAGGTCGAAACGCGTCAGTGCGTTGCAGCTGGCGGTAGTTTTGTTTTGTTGTTCGTAGACTGGTTAAATACAATGGGGTTGGTGTTTACTTCAAGCTCGCAAACTTGATTTAAAGCATTGTTACCACCACCCGCGCAATCATTTATTGTTAAATTGTAGTATGTGCATGGATATATTTTAAATCAAGTTTGCGAATTTGAGATTAACGCCAATATATTTATAACCCTTCGTAAACTAACCGTAAGTTATTAATTAAAACTGGTCTTTGATCTTTTCGGATGCCTTCAGAGCGTAACCGATAACCATTAAGCAGAGTTTAAACCGCATTGTAAAAAGGAAACCCGAAATGTTTCTATCGTCTCTAACAGTCTCATACACCAACTTTGGTCGTGCTCAGGGTAAAGTTATGTAGACGATGCTGATTAATATTGATTATCATTAAAATTTTTGCCAAATTGCATATAATAAAAACTTTGGTTTACGGCGTAGGAAACAGTAGTTTAATCCACATTTGACCAAATTGATCAAATTGGATTAGATATTTTAATTTTGATGAAGAAATTTCAACAATATTGTGTGAATTAGGTTAGCTTTTAACTCATCTAAGAGACATCATTAACTCAAAAACTCTGCTTAGCTCACAATTTACGGGTTATATTTATGGTTTGAATGCTTTAAGGTCTGTGTCTATTAAAATCTCACAACACAATATGAAAATTAAGCTATCGATCTTAGTAGAAAGAACAAGCTCTATTTTTACTAGTCATAGAATATCGTTTATTAATTTCAGTTGCAGTAAATATGCATGTTGTGAAATAAAAGTATATATATACATATATATATATATATATATATATATATATATATATATATATATATATATATATATATATATATATATATATATATATATATATATATATATATATATATATATAAGAGTAAAAGATAGTGTGACAGGTTCTACGCAAAATAAAAAAAAGTTGTGTTTTATACTTTATTCTAGACCAACTAATGTTCAACTATTAGCCACCTTTTAAATATATCAATTCAAACTTGACATACTCATATACTGTACCTCTGTCAAAATTCAGAATGAAATGTTATTACAAATGCAAAATATAATGAAGTATGGCAAAAAGAAAAACTGGCTAGCTACTCAAAGCAATGTTCATTGACAGACTGCGACAAGCAACACGTCGAATTAAATAGCGCATACCTTCATTCAGTTGTTAGCAACAGAATGATGGAACAGGAACTAAGTGACGAAAGGGACTGCCGCTAATATGGTAAGGTCATTTCGTTTTCTGCGGCTAAAATGAACTACTGATTTAGACGACATAGCACAGAAGCACACTGCCTTGTTTGCACCATTCAATGTCAGGCGCATTCGTGTGGAGACAGAGTTATACAACCAAACAAATTTAATGAGCTCTATAGACGATTCAATTAACGTCCAGCTGTGGATGCGACACTACGCAATCAAATTTAAAAATAACTAGCAAACATTCACAATTGATAATTACAGGGGCTGCGAAATGAATAAGTGTGTACAAGGCCGAAATTAAATTTTGCTTCGTAAATAATGATAGTACCTCGATCTGAATGGTACACTATCGGCTATTGAATTCAATGAAGAAAAGATACTCATATTATTTACCGAATCCGATTACCGTGCTTAGATATAGTTTATCATATGAGTTGTAGGCGAAATTTGATATTAAGAAAATGTTTGATCAAATGATAGTGGAATAAGTTTTATACGACTTTGTGACCATGGACCTTAGGCATAAGATTGAAAACCAAAAATGTCTGCCTTTGGCTGAAGAAGTTCTTCAGGATTGCAGGTATCGTGAAAAAACCTAGTGGTTAATTCAGAGAAAAGCGACAATGGTTGCTTGACAGGAAACTTTTTTAGAAATTATTTCTTGAGTGGGAATTAAGTCCTGTGAAGACAAGATACAAATAAATGAAGATTCCGCGAAACGCCAAACATTTTTCGCTTAACTAACTAAAGTGCTTTCGATGTAACAAAAAGTGCCGTGCTAAAACTGAGATAGTAGCATGTTACACTTAGATACTGTTTGTGGCGGAGAACTAATACATATGCAATTGTGTATTGGGTGTTACACACATAGTAACAATTTAGTTAAATTATGACCAGAAAGATAAAAGAAAGGCAGCTTGAACGGAATGTATAATCTTGTGCACATTCGTTTCGTGCTTACTGGCGACTCATCAGTAAGAGCCAGTATTACGCTCTAATGTGTAAACCTGCAGTAGTGAGGCAAACTTCGACAATGCGACTTCAAAGCTAACTCAATATATGTAATATATATATACTGAATCTGTAATAGTTGTAATTCTCAGTTTTTGTGAACTATAGCATACATTGAAATCGATCGTGTTGGTGCCATATACTGACTTGGCAATAATTGTGCTGTTACCATGTACATTTTCGGTACCGTAAATTTGGTATTGGTTACTGAAAAATTAGCCCTGGTATTGGTACGCTTTACAGATTCGGTTTATATATTATATATTGTGAGCTAACTTTGAAGCCGCACTGTCAAAGACTTTAAATATAATTGGCTTCACTACTGCAGGTTTACACATTCGTACAGGTATACTGAACGGTATTATTTTCCCACATACCTCTCCCAAATCTGCAATGACTAAATGGCGTGATATCGGCTCCATATTAGCACCATATTTTTAAATAAATGGTTCATGGGACGCGAAACTGATAAGTTAGTTGATTCGTTTTGTGTGAAACGATGTACATGTGTCAAATTTCTACATTTTAGCACAGCATATTTCGATGCCATTACCGAACCACTTCGCAACAGTAAGCTCATGACGAAAAATGACAAATGTTACATTTCGTTCACAAGGCTTCATTCGCTTCACTGACATATTTTATAACAGTAACTGACACTTCACTAGATCAGTGTACGTCAAATATGCTTGTACGTACGAATCTGTAAGGAATTGAAGCAAATATAATTACCTGCATGCGTATGGTCATCTAAATGAAATTACAGTTCTTTTTATATAAATTATCGATGTTTCACTAGATAAGCATATCTCATGCATGTGTGTGCTTATAACTGTAAAGTATTCTGTCATAAGTAATTACATGAACGTAGACGTTCATCTAAGTGAGCCCACAGCAGTTAATATCAATTCTTCTTTAAAAACGACAGGCTAAATGTTCTACAATTTCGTTGTTAAACGAAAGGGGGTAAGGTAACGCAAAAATATTGCTGGGATAAATGCACAAGAATTAGAAAAAGGAATAAAATTAATTAAGATATAAAGTTCTAATAAATGATAGCCAGAAGGCAAAATTCAGAAAATTTATTTTTGACTAAATTATTGCAGCTATATTGTAAAGAAAATTTAATATTTATCGTAAAGTATTATTAGGCGGAATACAATATAAAGGACCTAATCGAATAGATACAGTTAGATAAAAAGTAATTAAGGATGAACAGATAAGATAAAAATAAAACTGGTTAAAAATAAATTTAATATATTTTGCACAGCCACACGTAAGTAAGTCAAAATTCAACATTATCGCATCCCTACCTGAGCAAGTTTTCGATTTTGATTCGTGTAATCTTTGCCTGCTACTATTATTTCCCACTACGTACCAGATCGAGCCCAGTGATTTTTCTACTACGGTTTTAATCTTTATGTTTTATCTCAAATTTAATGTGAATATCTACCCTAGTCAATATCGTTATTTTACTACGTTAATACACTGATATCTGTCGACGGCATTCCAAATTAATTTTATGCCCATCTCTGTTGCATGATGTCTGAGATCTGATTTTATTTTCATGATGCCAAATATTCTACCCATCTTTCATTAATTTGGGCGCATAGTTTCAAACACACACACACACACACACACACAAGGTAGCAGATTTTAGAGTGAATTTCATGTAGTACCAGTGTTTATAACGGTTCAATTTCAGATTTTTGTTTATGGCGTTTAGTTCCCAGAGTAAGGAATTGTTTTTATATGGTTCGTATGATGAATTTTGATGCTCTTTATTTTATTTATCCGCTTCGTTGGGAGAATTGTATAACCGTGGTCCATCGATCCTCTTTTTCCATCTTAATTAACCTATTTCCAATTATTATTTAAATTAATTAAATTTAAATAATTTATCTTTTCATTCTCTCTATGGTTTCAAATAATAAATATGAATCGAAAAACCGTACGTACGCTTTAGGCTTTAGGGACCTCATATCTATAAGATTTTACTCCATACGAGGCATGACACAAATGCTGTTGGAACTGGCAAAATTTGTCTCATAAAAACACCGCTAATTTGCATGGGAAATTTGTTCGAAAATACAAAATTATATATATAAATATAAATATATATATATATAATTAGAAAAACCTTTACTCCCTTCTAGTATTAGCGGATTATCTATCAGGGTATATTTATGAACATTTTTATAATAGATATGCTTGCTAACCTATGGTTTTCGTTTAATTCATATTTAATAACATTTGCCATCAAGTGATTAGGATTAGTCAACGTGTGGTATAAGATTTACGAGTGCTTTCTTATTCTATGACAGAAAGTTGGGCACTTTAATGTTTGGAAGGGCTGAAAATTTACAATAATATTCATATGTTTGCCTGGTAAATGCAACTTTACTAGAATTTACGCTCTAGTCAAGAGGGTATTTCTTTGTATGGTATTGTTACCACGTGCCTGATCTAATTCACCATTAAAAATCATATCGGTAATAAATAATTTCATTTGTACTTTTACTCTGTCAATGGGGTCTTATTTTATTTTACTGCATGCTTCTGTTTTGATTAGCTTTTAATGCAAATTGTTATTGTAGTCAGTCTGACTAATCAGAGCAAACGCCCCAATTTCATCTGCATTCAGATACATAACGATTTTTAGTTATAAAATTTTTTATCAGACTTGTATTTTGAAACTCCTTTCTTACACAAATTTAACCTTATATTTAGCTAAGGCAAATTGCGCCTTTCATCAGCCTCGGTAATTTTCTGATTTTTAAGTGATTTATCAAAGCGAATAGCTGTGTAAGAACTGCAAATATTCAATTCGAGCTTTTTCTCATCAAACTATATTGTTGACAGACTTAATATACGATTAGTCACAGATTCATTAATTTTGTCTAGAGAACGTTTAAAAAGGCAAATTTTTCAAATTTTCTATCATGTACAATCCAAGCTTATTTAATCACTCTATTGCCTAGACTATCAGTGGAAACCTTTAAGCATGCAAAAATTATTATCAAGCAAAAATGTAATGTAGCATATATCTCGTTTCGGTTTTTTCCCTAATCAGTTAGAAATTATGATTCTATTAATCATTAATCAAATCAATCGGTTTGTTTAATAGATATACCATTATAATTTAAATGACGCAACTTTATATTTAAAGCATTTAGAAAGAATTTTTATGTTTCACACCCATTAGAATAAAAGAAATATTTTCCACTTCGTTTACTGTTTGTTTGTTGATCTGATAATAGCGGTTATTTAACATGATTGCCAGTAGTTGTATTTAAAAACTAATGATTGTTTATGGGAAAGTTTTTGCGCGACAGGAAATTAGTGAATTATAGGAATCTTTGTTTGCAAAACAAAATGCTGTCCATTGTCTACATTTTGGACCCGAATATCTCTGTGTCATCTTCCTGACCGTTTTGTAAACTGTAAACATATAGCACCACAAAATTTATCAATTGTAAAGCTAAATGTTACTTTTTTTGAATTGGCTTCATTTATCCCTACTGGTAGTTCTTTTAACCATACATGGCCTTACCCTAGAAATATATATATATATATATATATATATATATAAGATATATATATATATATATATATATATATATATATATATATATATCATGTATTTCTGTTTGCATGTGTCCATCACTCTAAATCATTCAGTATAATATAATTAGCTGCATTGTACGCACATCTAAAAGAAATGATAGCCACCTCATAGCAATTACTTACTATTCGCGAGAATAGTCATGTTTGTTATTGATCCAATTCATCAATAATTCCACTTCACCTAGTATTCCATCAGTAAGATTTATTAATTTGAGTGTATATCTCTGTATTGTTTAGTTGTGCATGCATCTTTTACAAATACTTATATAGGTAACTACTTAGGCCGATTATATTTTCCAGTCAAAAGCACCAATACTGGGAGCAGTGGTATCGCACTTTTGTTCAGCAGCTATTCGCAACATACCGCAGTGCTGCACTTTGATAACTACATGGATAGTCATCGTTTCTGGATTTCTACCTACTACAACCAACTAGAAACTGTTCTTGGTTATAATTTGCGCTTAGACTACTCTCGTAGAAGGATCAAATAAATAATCTAACTAGTCGAGTTTGATTTTACCGTCTACGATATGTAGAGAAAAAATACTCTGCGAAAGAATTCCATAGTATACCCAAATATGCAAGCCTATAGCTGATATGTCAACGGTTGCACAAACGCGCAGTTGATACAACATGTGATAAAATCAATTACTAAGCGAGATGGCTCTTTGATACCTGTGGATTGAACTAAATTGTTCGATCTAGTCAAAGATACATCCCAAGTAGCACGAGATTTTCTGCTACTCCAGAGAGAAATCGGCGTAGTCAGGTCATAAGGATTTTACAAGCGGAAACTCCAGGACCGCGAAAGACGTTATGATACATTTAATCGTGGTATGAGCATTATTTGAATAGTCATCAGATCAAATGGCTTATAAGTGTACTTGACAAAATTACACGGCTTGACTACTGTCGTAGGTAAACTCGCAAATATCCCGCCTAGCAGAGAATGAATTTACAGTCCTCAGATTTCCGGGAAGGAAAACATTGGGGCAGCTGCCGTCAGTATAACAAACAAGGCGAGTGTAGAGCTGACCCAGAAAGATCTATGAGTCGGCTCAGTTAAATTGACGAGCGATTTAACTCAACAGTTAATAGAAGCGCAGAATATTGATCCATTATCGGTGGAATTGGAGAAGAAGCCAGCATATTTATGCAAATTTTTTCAAGATAAGTAGATATTACGTGATGTCTCCATGAGCCAACCAAGCCTTGTGTGTTATTAGACCTATGAGTGAGAGAAATTTGGCGGTTTCACAAATTAAGAAACCATTCTATTAAAGCCACAATCCGATTTACCTTGGAGCGTTATGTTGACCTCAAACGTCGCACGGCGTTAAAGCATCGGTAAGGGAATTTTCAATATGCCAGGATTTAGTTCAAGTTCATAGAAATAACTGCTGGTCTTTTTATGCATTTACACATCAACATAGCCGAAATGCTTGAAGGTAACGGACAAATGACGAATAAGTGCAGTCCTTAACTTCAGATGGCTATCATTTAATGCATAAAAAGAAGTCTTTTTTATGTTCATTATTGATTGAATGCCACAATATAGTGTACCGTTAAGATTCACCAGTAATTACAGTAGAAAAATCGCTTAAAATCTCTAGATTTAGTTCCTGAATACCATGAGAATAGAGGAACAGAATACAAATGCACAAAATTCCCGAGCAAGTCTTATGGTAAAAGTAAGCTTCTGGAACTAAAAGCTACCTTAATGTGTAAAAATAGAACTAGGTGGATGCATAATTATTCTTTATTTTAGTTTACCGCACGCGATTGGTCTAGGACACCTTTAGGAATACTCATTGCAGAGTTGCTTTTTGGAGAACTATTGACACTGTCTAGAGAACTTTTAATAGAAACTCCAAGTTGTCCTGATTTGGCATTTAACCTTATAGACTAGTATGCAAGTATGTATAATGTGTTGCAAACCTAATAAAAAATTAGTTCAGTTGTAGCCAAGAGGATAAGCCAAAGACAGCATGAACGGAAAGTATAATCTCATGCACATTGGTTTCCTGCTTACGAAAGTGCATGAGATTATACTTACCGTTCATGTTTTCTTTGGTTTATCCTTCTGGTCACAACTGAACTAATTTGTTACTTGGTTTGCAACACCTAATACATACTTACATATATATTAGTTCTCCGCAAAAAACATTATTTAACTGTTATATATCGAATTCAATGATGTCATGCTTACCGCGAAAGGTGATAACTGATATCGATCAAGGCCAGAGTGTATGGATTTTCGAGAGTAACGGGTAGTCAGAAATAGTTGTAATTCTTAATTTTGGTGTACTATAGCGTAAATTGATATCCATTATGTTTGTATCATGTACCGACTTGGAAACCATAGTGTTAGTCTGACCCTTTTCGATACTTTAATGTTGGTATCGGTTACCAACGCAATAGTCATAGTGTTTTTGTATTCTTTACAGGCTCGGCTATATATATTATATAGAGTGAGTTAGCGCTGTCGCAATGTCGAGACCATACGATGTTAGCTACTCTACTGCAGGTTTACAAATTGGTCTAGGAGATTGTATCGTCCAATTATCCCACATTGCTCACTCAAATATATAGTGGTTAAAAGACGTAATACCGGCTCCTACTGATGAGTTGCCAGTAATCACGAAACGAATTTGCATGAGATTATACTTTCCGTTCAGGCTGTCTTTGGTTTATCCTTCTGGTCACAACTGAACTAATTTTTTACTAGGTTTGCAACACCTAATACATACTTGTATCTATTTAGTCGTTTGTCTTACGAATGATTGCCAAAAACAGATTTTCTGTACAAAAAATATTATTGTAAAAATTCTTTTATTTGTGTATTATTTAGACATTCTTAATTTCTATTTCTTGCATAATTACAGACTTTTAATATTTTATGAAGTGCATAATTGCTTTGATAAATGGGATGTATCATTCTGTGATTACCTTTCCAATAACATTTCACATTATTAATTAATTGCTTGACTTTTGCATAGCAAGGATTCTAAACTTAAGAAGAAAGAAATCAATAGTGCTACTAAAATATGGGCAGGAATTGATCTAGAGGGTTCTACTAATTAACAGGGAACTCAATTTTCTATGTTTTATTGTAGTGGCCATAGCAAAATTAAGCATTTTCATAATAAATTAAAAATTGCCACAGTTATTATAATCAAGGTCGCGATCTTGATATAAGCACCTGATCCATTAATTACTTACATATGGCAGTATAAACTAAGAATTGTATAGTGCAGAAAAGACAATTCATCCAGTAGACCGGTTTCGCCCTTATTGGGAACTCATCATGTACTGGCCAGAATTTGCCGCGGACAGGACTCGAACCTGCACACGTTAGCTTCGGAATCTAGTGCTTTAACCAATAAGCCCTCCTACCGCACACTACACTATACACAATTTTCAGTTATATACCAACGAATGTAACTTGGTTAGTCTATTTTTCCTTTATGTGGAGCTCATATTGAATCCATTTGGACCCAAAGTTCCAACTAACCATTAAAAATCTGCCATTACTGAAAAGACACCACACTACATTGGGAAGTGGTATTGAAATAAACATTTATATAATTAAACAAACATTGGTTGCGCGGTCGGTGATAACAATTATTATAATCAAGGTTGCAATCTTAATATAAGCACCTGACCCATTAATTACTTGCATATGTCAGTATAACTATGAATTGTATAGTGTCGACATACGTAAGTAATTAATGGGTCAGATGCTTATATCAAGATTACAACCTTGATTATAATATTTGTTACATAGTTGTTTGATTTAATTCTGTTTGTTTTAAATCTTGAAGTGTTTTGACATTATCATAAACTACCGTGAACCACCCAAATGCCAGTATCAATCCCGTATGAGTGTAAAATGATATATAGGCATATTTTATTTGGAATGGCCAACCGCAGATTACATTCCAGAATAATCCGATTGGCCCATTATACTAAATTTCGCACGTCCCAAGTCTGCGATTGGTATACATGTTGCCAGAAACGTATCTTGTACGTGATTCTATATTTTTTAAGTCAAAACTAAATGAAGTACATTTATTCTTATGCTTTCTGATTTCTGCATTGAACGAAAAAATTTAATTTAATAGATTGTTTCTATTTAGAATGATTTTCAATATTAATAAGATGTAGATATATTATACGGTCATTAAGCCAAATTTTCTTTCACAAAAACGAGCGCATGGAGGAATAAAAGTTCCAAAGCTAAAACCAAGCATAAGCCAATTATATAAATTAATGAAAGGATGCTAAAAAGGATTGTTCCAAGAATTTCTTATTATTTAGTTTTACAAATGATATTTGTAGAAGTAAAAACTATGATTTAATTTTCTGAATAGATTGCTGCTTTATTTTTTCTGTAGGAAATCCTATCTCCATATACCCCAGCAACTCAAAAAATACACCTATAAATAGTCGTAATCTCTTTTCATTAACTGACGCTGCAATATTTAGGGTCGTATTGTGCTTATTGGTGCTCATGACATTCTCGGTGCGTCTTGTTTATTTATTTTGCTTAAAACTGGTCCCAGTGGTATCGTCGGTACATCATTTTCATGCTTTTCCTTTTAAGCTGATGCCCATGAAGTTGTCATTGCGTCATGTCCTTGCAGCTTACTTTAATCTGATACCAGTGACGTTTAAATTTTTGTATCTACCTCGACTGTGGAATGATAGTTCTTTAACTCCTTCTTTAACTTCTTGGTCTCATCGTCATTTTAGATAAACTTTAATATGCAAAAATCCAAAAAATTTACACCAAACCATGCCATATTTTTGATAAATTCATTTTAATATGTCGTCCTTTTGACATCAAACTGCCATTCTTAAAATGGAATCAAATTATTCCACTTGTACTTACTGGTCATATACACATGCGATGCATATTTTAAATGGGAAGATACATAGCACTTTGACTTGATCTTTTTAATATGACTCAGTATCAGGCAAAACATATTATCTAGAAGTGCTCCAACAAACCAATCCGTCAAACTTGATTTAAAGAATTGTTACCACCACCCGCGCAATCAATTATTGTTAAATTTTATTACCTATATATGTATATGTAGCGAAAGCTGCAAACAGTTAAAATTCGTGACTGCAAAGAAATTTTGCAGCCGACATTTCCAGTCAAGTTCAATGTATGCGAGATGGCTAGAGGTGAGAAACGCATATCTAAACTTTATTTCCATATATTTAATGCGATTTGATCCTCGATAGTCAGTTTGCCGTCGTACTTTGATGATGATCATGGAAGGTCGAAATGCGTCAGTGCGTTGCGGCTGGCGGTAGTTTTGTTATGTTGTTCGACGACTGATTAAATACGATGGGATTAGTGTTTACTTCAAGCTCGCAAACTTGATTTAAAGAATTGTTACCACCACTCCAGCAATCAATTATTGTTAAATTGTATTGACTATATACGTATATGTGGCGAAAGTTGCAAACAGTTAATGTTCGCGACAGCATAAAAATTGTGTAGCCGACATTTGCAGTCTAGTTCAATGTATGCAAGACTACTAGAGGTGAGAGCCGCTTATCTAAATTTTATTTCCATGTATTTTCAATGCGGTTTGATCCTCGATAGTCAGTTTGCCGTCAAAGCGTCAGTGCGTTGCGGCTGGCGGTAGTCTTGTTATGTTGTTCGTCGACTGGTTAAATACAATGGGATTCGTGTTTACTTCAACCTCGCAAACTTAATTTAAAGTATATGCCTTGCAGTATTCTTTATATCTTCGCTTAATCCGAAACTGACCATCGTGTCCGCTGTTTCTGTGAACCGCTGTGCAATCAATTTGAAAACTTTGACTTAATAGAGGACTTCAGTTTACCCTATACGGGCGCATATTTGAGCTTTCTCGTGCAACCCTCCATAATGCTCCATCTAGTGGGTTATATTTCATTGCACGAGGATTTATCTCTACCGATTCGGTATTAACTTTTTTATCTGGATCCACTTAATAGCAAGAAAAGGTGGTCCTCTCTAATGCACATCCCAAACTCATTATATTTAAAATTTTGTAATCGCCATTCATGTGGGCCATATCAGTTCTCTTTCTCGAATGCCTTACCCTCAATTTGTTATCCACATTTAGACCTTGATATCCTGATCAACTTATTTTAGATTTTCAAAGCCTCTTGATCTGATTCATGAGCCGAGAATACTACCTATCTTTATCTGTATTGTTGTAAGAGTTTTAAATTTTTTTCAAACTGAACCTACTAATCTAACTCATAAGGTCTACAACTAACAACTGGACATGAGACAAACATGGTGGTTGAGTTCTGTAGACTTCTCAATAAACATGTAATCCACACGCAAGTCAAGCTTTGTAGAAGCCTGTATCCTATAAACTTAAGGTACTCTCTTAGACGCTAGAGCCGTATCTTTCTCAGTGTTCTAGCACCAATTTAGCTCAGTGTAGATAAAATGATTCATCTCGAATCAGATTTGTGACTGGACAGCTGAAACTCTAACACTCACATTTTATATCCTTTTTCTCGCAGTTAGTGTCTTACTATGTAAAAGTGGCATCCAAGTCAACACAATTAGAACAATTCTGTCGACGACAATCCAATTGTAAAAACAAAAGGAGATTGCGCAGAGTCGTAAACTTTTCCACAATCGACCGAGATTATGATTATCATTATACCAAAATAAAACCGATTGAAGCACTTGTGTTCCTTTGCTTTCCAGTTCTTCAATAAAATAAAAAGTTTAATTCCGATACATGAAATTTATTGAGGAGGACAAGGAAAAAATTAGGGTACAGAGAGTGAACTTTATTGCCACAAACAGACTACACGCAGATAAATATACATAAACAAAATGCATCACGAATGTACAATATAACATCTCGAAATTATTTTAAAATGTATGTTCCAGAAATTATATACTTGTTTACAAATGATAATTGTTAAAATCAATCTGTTACATAAATTAATGATTTATTTTTTGGAGGAAACACTAACTTTATACACCTGCAATACTCATTAAATGGCATTAATCCAATTTTATATTCCATATAATTAAAAGAATGAAATTCAAATTTTGAATTGTCTGTATATCCATTTTTAAGCAAAATTGGAACAAATTTAATTTTGTCAATGTTTGAGTTTTATTACGAAATGTCCAAATGTATACTTACCAAAATCACGTGTATTATCAAGTTTACGTTTTACCTGCGTATACAATTGTTTTGGTTCTGCAACCTTAGTTGATGCCCAAACAGTCTACAATTATGAAACTGGGTTTACTTGCTGTTCTTTTAACTCTACTGGTAAGTCCGGTAGTTCGACATTATGCGTTTCTAACGGTTTAAGTAATTTTATCTTCTTTTTTTGAAATTTATTTTCATCAGTAAAATCCTTGTTCAGCAAATATGTACATCTAGCCCTCTTTTGAATAGACTCTATTCTATTATACTCTTGAAACTCTTTTAAATTAGGCTACAGTAATTATTAATGAAGGTTGTACCAAAGGTTCAACATAAGGCCTGGCTGGAATTGCCATTCCATGCATCTGAGCTTGTGTCGGAGGTCCAAAACAAAGTTTTTCCTTCCTTTTTGGAAAAGCCACTGGCTTCATATTTAAATCACGAGTAGTCATTTCAATACAAATTTTGTGGGGAAATTAATTTGTTTCTATATCGGAAATTAATTGTATCAGTTTATTATGTAACAAGTAATTAATTAATAAATATGGTTAACTTCGCAAAATTAATCCACATTTTCTTCTCACAACAAAATACAAATATTTCCCAACTTTAAAATAACAATAATGGATTAATCATTAAAATTTTGATTCATTGTTTTAAATATTACATTTATGTTTTGATAATAAAATACAAGAACTTTCAAATGTTAAATTGACAAAGTTTTATTGCTATAGGACTATTATTTGGTTAATATAAACAATAATAATAATTTGCTAAATTATAAATTGACATCGTATTTGAATTCTTTTGTAAAACGCCCTGGCTTCAAGTAAATGCCGCTCGACGTCACAAAGTTATTTAGGAGCCAGGACGGCTGAAATTGTGTTCTGTTTGAGACCCCTAAAAGGACCGGTCTTGCGTTCCCTGAAAAGCCGAGAAAGTCTGTTAGTGAAACAGTGTGTAGAAATTTTTCTAGACTATGGACACCAGCTCTGGTTGATTGGCTGTTGTTCCCTCGGTTGTGGCGTTGACACCAATGGCGAATGAGTGGCTGAGTAATCGCATTGAAGATCATAGATAACTGGCACACGTGAAGATACATTAAGTTAGAAGATGCACCGTCTCACTAATTTTGCAGCAACAAGATTCGCGTGACGGTCATTGTCAGTGTGTGTGAAGCAAGTCCGAAAATCAGCGTAGGTGAAAAGCCAGTATGACACCAGACAGCACGCACACGTAGCTCACAGCAGAAGGCAAACGCGATTACTGACTGTCATGGTAAACTCACCGTTCTTAAATGGTTTTGAAATCGAATGCGCGCACGCCATTAATTAGCGGCAAATTTTGCTTGTTTTAATTGAATTTTATTTACGCAATATATCGGCGAATTGTCCTTAAGTCTTTACAGCACTTTCCTCTCTGCAAAAAATAGAAAATTTCCTCTCGACTAGGCTTGATAAGAAATACATGGCAGAGTTCTAACCAAGCTAAGAAACTGGCTAATATTCTGGTCATAGCTATAAAAAATTTGCCGTAAATGCTGGGCTAGAGTATGCTTGCTGGTTGATTCAACAATGATAGGATGCCAAAAAACCACTAGGAATTGCTACACAAATTGTTAGCTTCAGAGGCCAGTCATACCGCGTAAGGCAAAACAGAGCAGTGTAAAATTTGGGAGCCGCAGATTGAGGATTTTGAGGTAGAACGCCACTGAAGTTGCCAGGTTTAAGTTAAAACTTGGGCAGGCTGGATCGCCATCAATGTGTTTGAATACGACCAAATGAGCTAGTGCGTGCTGGACGTTGTGGTTATGATATTCGTAGAGTGGCTACTGTGCTACTGATGATGTTGAGATATTCATTGAAAGTGACCTGTACCATTATATGAAGCTGATAACTTCTTAGTTTTGCTACACAAGGACGTTAGCTCTAAGTAGCTGGTCATGCCAAAATAAGCAGTGTGAGCTCAGGTGTGAGCCGTACGTTACAATGTAAAAATATATACATGAAAATTAAAAGATATCGACAAAAAAGTGTACTCAAACATTGCCACAGAGATGACATAATACCAAAGAACTGTTCAAAAATGCTACAAAATTGTTAGCTAAGAACAGCTGGTTATACAACGTGAAACAAGTGAGTGTACGAAAAAAATAAATCATATCGATTCATGAGTCACGTTGAATGACAAAGGGCGCAAGTGGTGCGCGTAAAGTTTAAAATTTGATACGAAGCATAACGAAAAATTAATGTAACAAAATCCTTAGTTACGCGTTATGCAAAGCAAGCTATTGCTAGGTTGAGATTGTAGGCAGATAGAGCCTGAGGCGTGTGTAGAAGGTTGAATGCCCCCATGATCAAGCGGTTCGATAAACGGTTTCAACCTCTCTATGCTTACTGATGTAGGTGTCACGCCTTGCTTGATAATGAAGTATTTTGGCTGTCTGAGCAATATCGGGATAGGACCGCGATACCTTGGTTGTAGTGGTGTAAGAGCAGTGACGTTGCGAACGAGTACTCTCTTGAAGCTGTAAAGATGTGAGTGAAGGAAGATTGGACGAGGCGTATGTCTAGGCTGCTGTTCAGACATGTTACCGAAATGAATTCAGAGGCGGGTAGCTTTGTCTTTTTGGTCATCCAGTGCGGATAGTAGACGTGGGAGCTGACTAGGCAGGCGTAGATCCATGAAATGCAAGAGTTGTGACGCAGACGTTTTAATGGATTCACGAGTGCGGGAACGCATGGCAAGCAGAATTAAAGGTAATGCATCAACCCAGTTGCCATTAATGGACGAGGATTCTAAAGCAGCTTTCAGTTCCCTATGCATTCTCTCTACCATACCGTTAGATTGGGGATGGTAGACAGTCGTCTGGCGTAGTGTGCATCCCATGAATCGCAAGGTGGATTTAAGACGATCGGATGAGAAACAAGTGCTTTTGTCAGTGATAACCTCATTGGAAACACCCTAATGGGATATCCATGCAGAGATAAAACCGTCAGTTACTTCGTCTGCAGAAATGGTGCCAAGAGATAATGTCGTAGGCCATCGTGTTAATCTATCAATCATAGTTAGAAGATAGCTGAAACCTTGAACCTTTGTCAGATGAACTATGTCGATATGGATGATTGCTAGGCGAGAAGTATTTCGAAAATGCTGCAACTTAGAACGAGTGTGCCGTGTGATCTTGTTTTTCTGGCAAATGGCACATTCGGAGACCCATCGTTTAGCGTTATGCCTAAGCTTGTGACCCCAGAAACAATCTGTAAGAAGTCGGACGGTCGCCTAGCTTCCTGGGTGTGAAATTGATCGAATTTAGTCGAAGACTTTCTCTGAAGGCTGGTCGGCAGAACTGGCCTTTAAAGTTGTGCACCCGTGAAGTAAACAATATGTAAGCCTTCCCAGAGATGGAATATGATCTTGGTGTGGTGACGGGCTACTGATCTTTGAATGTGAGTGTCACTGCGCTGTTCCGTTCATGGAATGGATGGCGTTAGTGCAGGTTCACTGTATGTCACGGAGTTGACAGTACATTGCGACGGCGAAGGTGGTTGTAGCGAGACGTCTGGGAATGGAAAGTGCGTCTGCAATAAAGTTTTTTTGCCTTTGACATGAAAGATGTCGAATTTTTATTCAATTAGACGCGAAAGCTGTCTTTCCATTCTGGCAGGGTACTTGACGATAGTTGAAGTCGCATTTCGAAGTGCGCTAACTAATGCTGCATGATCTGTAAAAAACAAAAAATCTGCTTCTGCTAATGATGCTGATAAAATGGCGCACTGCGTTGTGGATGGCGAGGAGTTCTCGACCGAAAGTGTGGTATTTAATTTCTACTGGTTGGAAAGTACGCGTATAGAAACTGATATGCTTCCGGACTCCGTCGATATCTTGTTCCAACGTAGCTCCAATAGCGAATTGAGAAGCATCTGTCGTGAGTAGAAATGGTCGTTGAAAATCTAGATGCGGTAGCATTGTTGCATTTTCCAACGGGTTGATGGCGTGTCGAAGTATTTCCTCGTCTTCAGATGACCAAGTGATGATGGAATTCTTGCTAAGTCCTTTTCAATTCCACAAGTGCCTGCACAAAGTATAAAGTTGCCTTTAAAGGTCACATAGGAACTTCCGATGATAGTTTAGGACTCCCAAATATTTCTGCAACTCATTAACAGTCTTCTGTGACTTAAAATTCCTGATTGAATTCGCCTCTGATGGCAAAGGTAGAATTCCTTGTGGCTTGATAAAAAGCCCTAGGAAGTCCACGGATATAGTTGCAATATTTGTCTTGTCACAGTTTATCTCTGCCAGGATGGCTGAGATTGTTTACAGCTGGGGGCTCTTATTAGAGCCGGTATTGCGTTCTCCGGCAAATGCCGAAAAAGTTAGTTAGTGTAGCAATGTCTAGAAATACTCCTAGACAATTGAGACCAGCTCTGGTTGACTGGCGGTTGTTCCCTCTGTTGTGGCGTTGACATCAGTGGCTATTGAATGGCTGAGTAATCTCGTTGAAAATCTGCGGTAAATGGCACACGTGTAGGTCCAATAAATAGATGTTGCTCCGCTTCACTTGTTGTGCAGCAACAAGATTGGCGTGACTGAAATTGCCACTGTGTGTAAAGCAAGTCCAAAAATCAGCGTAGGTGAAAAGCCAGTATGACAGCAGACAGCACGCACACGTAGTGCACAGAAGCAGGCAAATGCGATAACTGACTGGCTGGCAAATCACCGTGCTTAAATAGTTTTTAAATCGAAAGCTCGCACGCTATTGGTTAACAGCAAATTTCGCTTGTATCAATTGGTGCCGCGTAAATTGAATTTGAATTTCATTTACGCAATATGTCGTTACGCCTATGTTCGTTTTTTACCGTGATACGCAGGTTGCATTATGGAAAATACATTTAAAGTGTTATAATTAAATGAGAACTTTTTAACAATTGAAATGAAATGCTATGTACAGCTTATACTGAGAGACATATTGAAGGAATAGTTAGCTGTGCTAAGAACAGATAGGCACTAATAAATAGAAATATCTTATTGAACGATATAAAATTACAAATTTATATAATGTTGACTAGGCAGATATTGGAAAATGCCGCCGCTACTTGGAATCCAATGAAAAAGTGATTGTCAAAAAAGTTAAAAGCTATACAAGGAAAAGTTGTGAAGCATATTAGCTCTGTGTCCTGCACTATACATTCCAGTAGATTACAGTTTGTATTAATGCAAAATGTGCTGTTGCATAAAACTATTCCACTTGAATCAGTGGACTTGTGCCTATATGAGTCCAATAAGAAAGATTCATGAAGTTGGAACTAGATCTCCTCCTCTGGAAAGAATTCTAGCGGGGAAGTTATTTTCTTTTAGAAAATTTACAAAATTAGCAATCAATTGCAAATAAAACTTAGAGAAACGCCACCAAGATATCTTTTAAATTTTTATGTACTAAACTAGAAAAAATATACAATCCTACTGATCATTATAATTTTGATTATGATAATACTTTCTAGTGGTCGAAGAAAAGACAAGGATAATTTTGATCATCAACATACCTTATTGAAACTTTTATTTCTAATATCTGTATTATTATATTGGAAATGTTACGCCTTATATCATCATTTTAGTCAACATTACAAATAAACAAAGGCTAGTCATGGTTCTCATTTATGCATAATGTTGCACACGTATTGTGCTTTAATTTTTCCCAATTATAAAGTCCGTGAACTTCGACGATAAATCTTTAATTATTTATATCAGAGCGTATGTAGTGATATTAATTCTAATTTTTCAGATGTTGACAAATAATATATCAAAACTATTAAGATTTACTTATATATGGGACTTTATGGACATATTTATGTGATTTGATATCTTCTATGTTGTGTACATTTTCTAATATTATTTTATGTTTGATGGAGCATGTGTGATTTTTATCAAAATAAAGATATCTTTTCTATTCTATTTCTTTCGAAATCAGGTGTATTTTAAAAATATAAACACTGACAAATATGCTTTCTCTCTATAAAAAAATTATGACAGATTTCTTCCATGCGTTTACCTCTACGAATATTTAAGTGAAAAATGGGTATTAAGTTATGTAAATTAAGAAATATCATGATAATGTAGTGAAATGTAGTCGTATAAATAGTATTTGAAAATGAGGTTAGATTCACTTGACAAAGCAATTGGATCATCACAACTGGTGATCCTTGAAAGAAAGAAAATAATCATATTGGCTAAACTTTAGAGTAACACTGAGTTGGTGTAACAAATTCTAATTGATTTTAATAAATATAACTATAAGTTAAAGGTTATGTTACCGGTGGAGAAATCAGATTGTAAACTTATCCACGAAAAGGAGGTGATCGGTAATTTAATGTGCAATTTTTAGAAGGAAAACCATATTAGTCAACTACACGATATTTATGATAACCATAAATCTATTCTTATTATGGACTATGAAGCATCAGTAGAACTAATAATAATATTAATAATAATAATAATAATCAATTTATTTCTCAACAAAGGCCAACAGGCCCGACATTTGAAATGATGAGTTAAAAACCAAAAGTAGGATATGTAGAGTTGAATGAAGTTGTGACTAGCAAAGTATCTATCCATATGGATGTAAAGAGTTGTGAAAGAGAAGCGCTTTTATCACCTTCGTGATAGTTCGTTCTGATGAGAAATAGATTCCATTTGACTAGATAGGATCGACTAGAGTAAAGATCGTGAAGAGTCCGAGTATCAGTGCAGATTTAAAATCAAATCTTTAGAGCAAAATATAATCTTAGTATATCAATAGATCACCTACCTCAAATACCTTTAGCCCTCATGAATGCACTCTGCGGTTTTTTAAACAGAATTTTGAAGTATGGTCAAATAACAATCGATATTCGAACGATAGTTGCTAAGCAGTTGCCTAAAGTTTCTAAGTCAACGAGTACCATCGATTATAGACTAGTCTCTATTATCCCTTCATTTTATATGATAATCGAACGATTAATGTTAACGAATTTTTATTTTACTTTACCCTTCTAGTTTGATTTAAGCCAATATCGTTTTACGAAAGATCGATAAAAATTACAAAATTGAATCCATGTTGAAGTATATAATGACGCTGAATTAGTAATATATGGAGGCTTTAATTGTTTTTATTGATAAATTAAAAGTCTTTGTTTCTTTCGCCTGTGATGATATTATGAAGGCAACTATCTCATTAAATTTTGATCCGAATATATTTAGATAACTTATCATTTTATATAATTGGAGAATGATTATTCAAATAAATAAATTTTGATACGGATCACTCGATTTTTGGCTGTGGTTTCACAAGGACAATTTTGGGACTGATTTTATCTAAAATCATATTTACGAATTTGCAAACAATGTTCATTAATGGTCTAATAATCCAATTTGTTGATGACTTGAAAAACCTCTTGCCAATTAATTAAGAAATATTAGATGAGCCGTGTATTTATTCATAAATATAAGGGTTGAGAATTAACAGGTAAAAACAAACGTTAAAAATTAATCGCATGACGAAGTTTAGAATAGAATAGAATATCTTTATTTGAATTCAAACCACACATGTTCCATCAAATAATAAAATGGAAAAATGTACAATATAAAAAAAGATATCACATCACATAAAAATATGCAATTAGTCTCATGTAGATAAGTAAATCTCATTAGTTGTACTGTACAATATATCAATATCAGAAAGTTCGGCTGTAAAGAATAATAGATTCATCATCAAAAATAGGAAAAATTAAGGTATAATTCGAGTGTAACATTATGCAAAAAAACGAGAACCATGACTAGCAATTGAATGTATGTATTGTTGACTAACATGATGATATAATGCATAACATTTCAATTTTAATAATACAAAACTTAAAAATAAAAATCTCAAGAAATTCTGTTTCCGACAAAAATTATCCTTGTCTTTAATTTAACCATGATAAAGTATTACCATAAACAAAATTAAAAATATCAGCAGGATTGTAGATTTTTTCTAGTTTAATACATAAAAATTTAAAAGAAATCTTCGATGGAGGTGTTTCTCTGAGCCCCTTTGGCAATTGATTGTAAATTTTGCAAATTTTCGAAAAAGAAAATAACATGCTTGCAAAATTTCCCACAAAAGGAGGATAGATGGCCAAATATCCAAAACTAGTTCCTACTCAATGAGTCTTTCTTATTGGATTCAAATAGGCTCCAGTCCACTGGTAAAAATGTAAAACTTTTATGCAGTAGCCCATCCTCCGAAGCCATAAAGTTTGCAATGATACAATCTGTAATCTAGTGGCGTATATAGTTCAGGAGATAGGACTTATTTGTTTCACAACTTTTCTTTGTACAGCTTCTGTCTTATTGGACAAACCCTTTTTTAATGGATTAGAAGTAGCGGCAGGGTATTCTAGTATCGGTCTAATCTATATTATATACATTTTAAGCATTATGCATTCGATAAGATATTTCAATTTATTAGTGCCCATTTTTTCTTGGCACTGCCTACTATCCTTTCAATATGTTTCTCAGAAGAAGCTGTACATTGAATAGTTATGCCTAAATCCTTTATTTCTTGCATAAGTTTAATCTCAAACACATTATTAATCACAGCATCATGAAAATTAGCATAATTAAAGTCTGTTCTGTTAACTATTTTTAAAGCTCTCGTCTTTTTATTGTTTACTCTCAGCCCTAGTGTAATCAAATATCTACTTAAATCATACAAATTTAGTGCCACATTATTTTTGAAGAATTCGCCATTTTTGGATTAATTGGAAAAATTATTTTTAAATCATCAGCGAATTTGCAAACTCGACCGTTAAGGATCTTATTTTCCAAATGTGCAAATACGATTTTAAATAAAATTAGCCTCAAACTTGATCCCTGTGGAATTCCACTTGTTACTATTTCGATTTTGATATAAAATCGTTTACTTGAATACTCATTCTTCAACTATATAAGTAGTATTTAAATAAACTAGAAATATTCGGATCAATATTCAATAAACTAATCGCATTCAAAATAGCATCAAAAGATATAGAGTCAAAAGCTTTTGAGGTATCTATAAATACAATTAACGCATCTAACTTATTCTCATCTAATGTAATTACATGTTTCCACATAGAAAGCATATTAGTAGTTGTCGATCTATCTTTCGTAAAGCCATGTTGACATAAATCAAAATCAGCCGGCAACATACGTTCTAAATGATCTAGTATCAATCGTTCTATTATCTTCAAAAACGAAGGGATAATAGAGATTAATCTATAATCACTGGCGCACGTTGGCTTGTAGGGGACGTTTGCGGGGTTGCTTTCTTGTTCGTGAATTTTTGACCCGTCCTACATTTCAATGGTGGCTATTATTACTACCCGTGCGCCTAATCAGTCTCTGATCTTTTTCGGATGGTTGATGTGAAAAGGCAAAACATCTGGTCATACATATATTAGATATAATGTTGCAAATAGCAATATAATTCATCGTTAGTCCAAATTGAATATATGTTAGTCAGCTGTAAAAATAGATTTTTATGCAAAATAGGTCTTAAACACCATTCACAGTTAAACTAAATTGTCCGTCTCCTAGACGGCAAAGATTAAAATGATTTATGTTTATAAAGAAAAATGTTTTGCACACAAGTAGTTATTTTTACACAAATGTATGGATTGGAATGAGAATAGTCAAACGATTAAAAATACATGATAATATGAACATAGTAAAATTATTTATTTTTATAGAGAAAAATGTTTTGCACACAAGTAGTTATTCTTACACAAATGTCTGAATAGAATTGTATTTATACCATCGATTTAAAACATATGAAGATATGTAAAAAGTCATCGTTAAAAGCTGTCACTAAAATGAAGGAGTAAGCCCCATAAAGACTTCAATGACAAAAACTCGATTGAAAACACGTGATGACATGAATGGAATCAAGGTTAAACGTTATCACTAAAAAGGAGTATGTAAATCGTTTAAGGACTTCAATGATAAAAACTCGATTGAAAATACATGGTGATATGAATAGAATCAATGTTAAAGGTTATCACTAAAGATGAAAATGTAAATCGTTTAAATACTTCAATGACAAAACTCACAAATGTTTAGTTCTCTACTTGTTAATATATTAATCCATTATTCTATTCACATAAATTTCGAATAATCCAACTAAGCAAAATAAATCCGCAGTGACACAATAGTCCACCGCGTGATCCTCGCGGATCGCGCGCGGTTCTGTTTCTTTAATAAAAACACTATTAATTACAAATAAAATTGCAGTTCAAGAAATATCGATTAAAACTGCTTGAGACTAAAAGAGATTGTTCCTAAAATCACAGCTAAGAGAAATATTGTTTAAGGACAGAGTTAGAATATTTGACCTTAAAGAGCACAGCGTTTGTAAAAATTGACCTTCGTTGGGTTGTAACACGGAGCCGCGTGTTACAGGCTTACTTACTTTTAGCAACGGTTTAGCTACTATCGTTAGTATATCGATTGGTAATTTCCCATTCTTCAAAATTCTATTTATAAAATTGCAGAGCGCATTCATAAAAGTTAAAGGTAATTGAAGTAGGTTATCAATCGATATACCAATGTGATCTTTTAGTTTTTTTGATTTTATTTTTAACATTAATTTTATCAATGCATCACTGTCAATAAAAAGTCCTGGTTCCTGGTCACCCGAAGGATCAGGTAGATCCATGAAATTGCTTTCATTCTGTGGATTACATATCAAATTGCCAAATACTTCATCCAATTCACAGAGAAATTCATACTCAGTTTTATCCACAGGTAATATGAGATTTAATTTCTCCTTATATTTACTGTAATCTGTGAGGAGTTTGTATCCTAGTCTAGGATTACTCTTCAGTTTAGCCAAAATAATTCTTTCTGATCTTTGACGGATTATCAGCAGTGATGAATTAATTTCTTTATCAATCAAATCTAACCTCATTTGTTTAATACTATTGATAAGACTACACTTCATTATATTATCTCGTTTAATTCTTAGTTTACATAATTTCCTATTGATTCGCTTAGGTATAATATCCGTAAACGTAGATGCCTGAAATATATCAGATAATAACGTTGAAACAGAAGAAACAAATTCATCAGTGTTCATGATATAAAAACTTTCATAATCAATCAGTATGCTTAACTCTCTAAAAAGATTCCAGTTGATTCTGGAACATTGCACGTGTGCATTTTCAAAATTAAGTTTCTGTGTTTTGCTACTCAAAATGTTCCATTGTAAAATAATTTGTTTGTGATCCAATTCTTTGAAATAATTTACAACATTATAACTGTGTGATTTCACCGTTTCATTTTCTAAATATACTTGATCTAAGCATTCCAAATCTCTTATTGATTCCTTTATAATCTACTTGAGATCATGATTAGGAAAAAGATGATTAATTCACAGTCATGTAACTTATGAAAACACTTACCACCACATTATAACCATGACAGTCCAAAATAGATTGAAAAGAATTGGTAAATGTTTGATCATCATATAAACTAGCATACGGCGATCTGCAAACCGCAGGTAATGTCAGATTATCAATTTGTATAGATAAAATATCAACGATAGCATTATATTCACTAGTATGTGAAATTTTCGCATTTAATACAGATTTACTATAAATGAGTACTCCTCCACCTCTTTTATCCAGCGATCTGTCTTTTCTAAATAAAGAATAGTGAGGAATGTCAAATTCGTGGTTTCCAATGTCCTTGTTGAGCCGAGTTTTAGATAATATTATAAAATCAAAATCGTTACTTATTACAAAATTACACAGCAAAAATGTTTTGTTCATAACACTTCTAAATTTCGCATAAAATAAAGTATATTTAGTATACGACTTATCTAAACGGTTATCGGCTTTTACTGGTTCAACGTTGTTGGTTTCCTTATTGTTCTTTTGCTTCCTTAATAATGAAACAAAATATTCTAATCTTAAATGGTTAATTTTTTTAGGAAAGAATGTATTCCAAATATTGATCTATAATTATGAGCAAAAGCTTGTCTTTAGACATTAAGGAATTGATATTGAACGATCAGAAATTTTTTGATGGGATAACACCATTGCTCAAAATTTCAATAAAAACTTATCTAAATGGACTCAAATACATTGTGGGTATGTGAATAAGATTATCTACTTACATTCCTGAGTGAGATTTTGCTTTTCGGAATGAATTTTCATCAATTTTCTTCTTCATGTTTCACAATCAAGTTCTGATTTTTGCTTTTTGTTAAACATAATATCCAATAAGACAAACATATGTTCTAATTTCTTAACTTTTACATGAACTTAAAAAATAGATATTCTAATTCCAATATGAAATCACTTTTGTTTATATCCACTGGTCTATTACCTTGTATCACTGCAAACTTTATGGTTTCGGAGGATGTGCTATTGCATAAAACTTTTTCACTTCAATCAGTGGACCGGTGCCTATATCAATCCAGTAAGAAAGTATAATGAAGTTGGAACTAGATCTAGACATCTGGCGATCTCTCTTTTTTTGGTGGGGAATGTTGCGCGGAAGTTATTCTCTTTTTCGCAAATTTACAAATTTTACAATCAATTGTCAAAATGTCTTTTAAATTTTTATGTACTGAACTAGAAAAAATATACAATCCTACTGATCATTTTAATTTTGATTATGATAATACTTTCTCGTGGTTGAATAAAAGACAAGGATAATTGTGATCAGCAACATACAATCTTGAAACCATTATTTCTACTATATGCATTATTATGTTGGAAATGCTATACATTATATCACCATACTAGTCAACATTGCAAATAAACAATTGTTAGTCATGGTTTTCATTTATGCAAAATGTTGCACTCTAATTTCTTTTATTTTTCTCTATTATCAGGTCTGTGAGCTTCGATGATAAATATTTAATTATTTCTATAATCCATTATTGCACAAATGCGATTATTTAAAAAGACCGTTTTTCCTTTATCATAATAATTGTATCAAAATTGATATAGCGTATGCAGTGATATTATTGTTGGATGTTCATCTGTTAATAAATCGTACATCATAATTATTGATATCTTTTACACATGGTACATTTTCTTATTTTGTTATCTATTTTATGGAGCATGTGTGGTTTGAATCCAAATAAAGATATTCTATTCTATTTTAATCTATTCTTATACTGAAAAAATCATTAATAAGTTTAAACAATATTTTAGTTACCTTTAATGTTTGATATTGTAATCATTTTTGGTCATTAGCTAATAGCTATCAAAAAAGCATTTATTTCTTCTTCTACCTTATATAGTCAAAACTTTATGATACTTAAGATCAGATTGCATTTAATAGTATTATTACTGCTTCTTTTTAATTTACATAGGCGTGTGTCAATTTTATCGGAAAGATGTCAATAAACGAGAAATAAGGCAACAAATTTTTCAACAAATTGGAAATAGAGACAGTAGAATAATTTGATTCCAGACGCATAAATAACTCATAAAAAACATAATGCTTAGATTATAAATTAGATTAGAATTATCCCATTTCAAAACAACTAGTTTGTGTTTGATAATTTGTATCAATTTATTTGGATTAAAACCACATAAACACTATCATGATCCATCAATTACAAGTAAATAAAAAAGTCATGCAATGTATCAGATTATTGATTCATAAAAATGAAAATTAAACTTAAAGAATAGAGTCATCATTACAGTATATTAAATAATAGTAAATTAGCGATTTTTAGTTACGAGCATTAAAAGATTTTCAATATTCTCTCCACAAGGTTCTGCAACATAATCAAAGTTATAGAACTACGCGAAAACAATATAATATGTTAAATATAGGAGTGTTTGGATGTATAAATGTAACAGTACACAGTTAGTGTGAACGTTTGTTTAATCGTGCAAACGTACTGTCTTGATCGGTAATCATCTATCATCAACCTCTTAGTTTTCGTCATCATAATTCGATTTCTTTCGATTTCAACACAGAGCAGTTTATAAGACATCGAAAACGCGGCATACCACTCAAAATAGTCGGCAATTGATCATAAGTATTACACATTATCAAAAGGAAATTGCTTGATAGTAAACTATTACAAAATAGGTAAATGGGTCTATTTAAACAACAACATTGTTTTTGTTCTGTACTTCATTTTATCGGACACCTACAAACACTTTTTCATTGATTCAAATGATGAGTCCAGGGCTTATAATCATACTGATTGTAAATATACAGAACTAAATATCTTACAACTTTCTTGGGACAGCTTCGAAATTATTTATTTTCTAATCTACATTATACAATTCTTAGTTTATACAGACAAATTTATGAATATAATGGGACAGTTTTTTATATCAAAATCGTAACCTTAACTTAATTAACTTATATCGCCGTTTATGCCAAAATTATTTAATTTAATGCTAAAATGTTTGACAACTACTTTTCAGTTTATTCCATGCTGCATCTTAATCAAGATCAGCCTCATCAAGATAATATAAATTCTCAGCTGTTGATCATAAAATAAAAGATTTTCCTATATTAGCGCTAAACTATTCTGAGCGCAGCAGAAATGTTACTTTGAATAAACGCGTATGGGTCTCTAATGTTTTACTGAGGTTATATTTAAAATACAATGCTAATCACATTACCATAATTATTAAAAAAGTAAAATTTTGTTTTTCACGCTTGCATGCCTTCTTAAAGTTTATCCTCAAACACATTTTGTTAAATATCTGCTCAGTTTGTAAAGTGAGCATGGCTATTTTAGAAAATAACACACAATCCGGGTTGTCCAAAGCTACATCTGGAGTACCTCCAGGTTGTAGCTTATGAAAATCACAAACTAGATTCTCAGAGGACAGGTTTCCAGGCTCACCGATCATCCTAAATTTATCTATTAAACTGATCGAAGAAACGTTGATTTCTCTAGGGAAATCATAGCACTAAATATTAACGATGTAAGGTATATAATAACGCTAGGGTTGACAATTAACTTGAAAACACCCAAGCACAAAAAGCTACCCTGGCCCGAATATAGCAATTTCAATATCAATTATGCTGTAATCAATGTTGTTTTTAGATCCAATAACAACATGTAGTCCAGGACCTATGCATGATCATTCAGTGTACAGGTTCTACTGAGAAACATATTGTGAAAACTGTCGTTGCGTTAAGAAAATTTGTGCACTAATAAAAAGGAACATATCATCAAATAATGTCGAATTTCAAAGGCTAATTATTTGGATCAGATCGATCTTAGAATAAGCAGCCGCTACTTGGCACACATTGAAAAAATGTTTGTGGGATATCAAGGAATCACCACAAAAAATTTTGTGAAAGGCATTAGTCCTATACATAACTACATATATTCCAAGAAATCGCAGTTTAGATTTCTAAATCTATATAATTTATGAGATAATACTATTGTATAAAGATGTTTCGTCTGAAACAGCATATAGATGTTTATATGAGTACAATAAAAAATAATCAAGGAGCTGAGACGAAATCTGGATTATCTGCGATTACTCTATACATAGTTGATTAACTTGCTAGTAAGCTATTTTTATTTTCAAAATATACATTGTTTAGAACCAACCGCCAAAATGATTAAGAGACTACCATCTGCCATGATGCCATATTAACTGACCTGTGCTAAAAAAGGAAAAGAATGATTTCTTATATATCTCTCAAATTTTTAATATGACAGCTCGTTTGAATGGTTGAACAAGTGTGTAAATGAATTTCGGTTTGTTACTTAGGTATATTCTATGCAAAACAACTAAAATAATTACTGCGTTTTAACAATTTGTGCTTAAATCAAAGTAATTCTTATATTGTATATTCTCTCGTAATTAGTCAAAATTAATTGATCCCTTCAATTAAATATTTCTGAGCTCTATATTTGTTGACAAACGGTAGCTGCGCTATTTTAATATTTACTGCTTTAAGCCTTACGGATATTAAAACTATTCTTTAACTTGAAAATTCGTTAAAATAATTTATCTGTCATGTTATATTTTAAGACATTTTATATTTAGTTTTCAATTATAGTTTCATCTACTTAAGTGTGTAGTTCTGCTATGTGAGGGCCATATTCCAACATTTTTCACTACGATTTATTTATTATTTGTGATAGTTACCAAATTATTAATTCTTCATGTGACACATTATATATTTAGATAAACTTATATTCGTTTTTAAATTTTATATTTAACACATTCCTTGCGTTTTATAGATAATATGTGCTTTTACTTCAAAGAAATAAATATAAACTTAATTTCAATTATAATTCTACATATCCAATGTTATGGTTTTCTTAAAGTAATCGGCATTTTTTTTTAAAATGGAAAGATTATATTTAGAATAAGAGAAAATTTGCAGATTCAACTTAGAGTACATCTAAATGTAACCTTTAACATACTAAATTGAATTTTATTTGCTGTAATAGTCATAATCCTACAATAAAATAAACATAAGACGGTGAAATCTTGATTCCTTTCAATTTCAAGGTGTGTTAAGGCCCCTAACCTATCCGTGTCTATAAGCCCCATAGATGCCAGATCGCTGGAAGTCCTAAAATTCACAGTAGAATCTGATATGCTTATATTATTGCTAGTGTCATTTAAATTCAAGTCCGCTATGTCCTGCACTAACTTGCATGTGTCCTCATACTTAATATCGGTATCCATGATAAAAAGTTTTAATAATTAAATTGACACTTACAATGGCAATCGGAAAGTGAGAGTCGGACAGCTACTATGCCAGCAATAATCTGTTTGATGTGTACGTGACCCACAAATAAAACAATTATACCTGTTCCAAGGCTCCTCCTCAGTGCAATATATTATATCAGAACACAAGGCAAGGATTGGAAGAGTATATTGAAAATTGTTGTAATCGTTTATAATGGAAAGAAATGTTAAAATGCAGCAGACCAAAATGTTAGAACCAGACAGGAAGCAAGATACTCAAATACTGAAAATAGCGCACAATTTTAAAAATCAAGTATTTAAACAAAGAATGTTCTGGAAAATAAAAAGAAAAAATTCTTTTTAAATAAAGTTGTTACAATCAGCTATGGTGGTTTAAATTTATCATTCAAGGTTATTTTATATAAGGCGGAGGATTCAACATCCTCCACATACACCACCTTCTCAAAAAAAGAGAGGAACGACTAATAGTAGATGTAATCATCGTTCTTCGGCTGACGATGTATTCTTCCAGAACGTTTTGTGCATACTGGCGCCCCTGACGTCGTCATCTCGCCCGGTATAACATTCGCTGGTTCTTCAATATCATCTGGTGTCGACAAATAATTTTCATGCTGTGATTCAGTAGAATAAGATTTTGATATGTTAGACAACGGTTCTTCCGAGTACTATATTCATTATGTGTCTGCAAGATGGGATTGCACACCTCAGATTCGCCCATGGAACGGTCATTCGACGCATCTTTTAATTCGGTCACACCGTCAATCCAGATAAACTGGGGAATACAGCGATCCAACGTAACACAATCCTCAATGCCATTTATTTCTATGATGACATTCTTGTCAGTCATCTTCTTGACCTTGTAAGGTCCTTTGTAAAATGGTGTTAGGCAGTTCTTCCTATTCTCATTAGTTATATATACATGCGAAGCCGATTTTAAATCGGAGGACACATAGCATTTAGTTTTAGGTTTTCTAGTCTTGGTTGGGGCCAAACGACACATCTTGTCTCTAAGTGCTCCTACAAACCAATCTACATAACTAGAAGCCCAATCAAGACTACTTGGAGTTTCAATTAGAAGATCTCCAGGCAACCTTAATGGTTCTCCATAAACTAATTCTGCAATGGAAGTTCCTAATTGTGCCCTATATCTGTTGCGCATGGCGAGTAGTACTATAGGAAGATCGTGTATCCAGCTTGTTCCACTAGTACACCTTAATGCAGCTTTCAGTTCACGATGTAGCCTTTCTACCATCCCATTTGCTCGTGGGTTATACGCGCTAGTATGTATTATAGTGGTTCCCATGATGTTGAGGGATCTTACGAAAAGCTCTGACATAAATTGACTACCGCGATCACTAGTGACCTTTTCCGGAACACCATAACGCGATATCCAATTATGTAGAAACGCGAACAAAACTTCTTGCGCTGTCATGTCTTTTAAAATCGCCACTTCAAATTGACGACTAAATCTATCTACCATAGTCAGCAAGTATTTGTTTCCGTTTACTTCAGGCATCTCAACAATGTCTATGTGTACGTGTCTGAACCGTCCATTTGGTATTCCAATGTTCTTTATCTCGGTTCTGGTATGTCTCCACACCTTACACGTTTGACACTTGGCACAGGCTCTTACCCATACCCGTATGTCTTTAGACATGTGCGGCCATACATATCTGTCGTTGATCAATCGAATGGTGGCTTTAATGGATGGATGACCCATGTCATGCAACACTTGGATAATCTTGGCCCGTAACTCCAATGGCACATATGGTCGTGGTTGACTTCTAGATGTTTCGCATAACAACCACTTGCCACTTATGAGCTTACGAACATATCCCGGTCTTTTAGATAATACTAATGTAAAGGGATCCGATCCTTGCGCTTCCTCGATTTGACTAACGAAATCGTTCATTGATTCATCTAAATTTTTTAATGGACCTTGAAATATCAGCTCGACATCAGCTTCATTCGGTCGGCTAAGTGCATCGGCCACCACATTCTCCTTACCAGCAATATGAGACACAGTGAAATCGAACTCTGCTAACCGAGTTATTTGGGAATTTACTCTACGAGAGTAATTAAGCCTAGCTGTCTTACCAAGTATGCTAATCAATGGCTTATGATCGGTCAATAACTTAAACTTGTGACCATCTAAGTAATGCTCGAAGTGTATCACTGCTGCATACACTGCTAGAAGCTCTTTACCAAACGTATCATAACGTTTTTCTCGATCAGTAAGCTTACGGCTATAAAACCCAATCGGTCTTACTACGTCCTGATCTCTTTGCTGTAGCACTGTCCCTAATGCAACATCTGAGGCATCTGTGATTAGTTCGAAAGGTTTTTCCCAATCTACAGGTGCTAATGTGGTTACGTCACTTAACATATCCTTGGCCTTTTGGAAATTTTCTCGGTCTTCTTGACTCAAGTTGATAGGCCAAGATTTCTTGATCGTGCTCTTTTCACGAGTGAGATGGCTTGTTAACGATCCAAGAATTCCGGCTAGACCTGGAATGAATCGACGATAATAGCTGATCATGCCCAAGAACCTTCGCAACTGGCGTACGGTTCGGGGTTCAGTTACGTCCTTTATGGCTTGGACCTTATCTTCCAGAGGCTTAATTCCGTCTTTGGAAAGTATATGACCAAGGTAATTAACTGAAGAGCAACCAATATTACTCTTAGTAGGTTTGACCACTAATCCATATTGTTCCAGCCTGGTCAAAACCGTTTCCAAATGCGTGCGATGTTCATTTCGGGAGCGACTAAAAATAATTATGTCGTCTATATATACTCTCGCAAATGGACAATTCTGAAGGATTTCTTCAGCCAAACGCTGGAATGTCTGACTGGCATTTTTCAAACCAAAAGGCATTCGAAGAAATTCATGCGATCCCCCTCCTGGAAATCTGACTGCGGTGAGTGGTATCGAACTTTCTTCCATTGGTACCTGATAGTACGCTTTCTGGAGATCTAAAGTTGAATAAACCTCATATCCCATTATATCTCGGAGTAAGGTACTCTGGTTAGGGAGAGGATAAGAATCACCCTTCGTCACTGAGTTTAATAGACGATAATTCCCACAAACCCTCCATTGACCCGGTTCAGGTTTGGGAACTACCACTATTGGGGAAGCAAAATTGGAATTTGACCTTCTACAAATCCCCTCTTCGCGCAATTGGTGAAATTCGGACAAAGCAACCTGTTGCTTGTGTTGTACCAATGGTTGAACCTTTGGTGAACAAGGCAACGGAGCCACCAATTCTATTAGGTGTTCTACTCCTGTCTTCAGACCTATCCTTTTGGCACTGAAAGGTTGAAACACTGCTAGGTGCTTCTCGATTATATCGGCAAAGTCATGTGCGACTGTTGGACGAGGTAAGAGGACTGTTCTAACTGCCGACACGTTAGACTCAGTATGTGTTGATGTCCCTACGCCTTCTGCGATAGTCCTGGCTATGGGGTCTAATGTCAGCTTAAAATGGGTCAAGAAATCCATGCCAATGATATGGTCCTTGACATCGGCTACTAGAAAATTCCAACGGAAGGAAGATTTCTGGCCTAATGTTACCGACATTTCTTTCATCCCTCTTACTTCAATTGGACTACCATTAGCGGCCCATAGTAGATAATCAAATGTGGGGCAATCTGCTTCCACCACGTCTGGCCTAACTATGCTTACCTCAGCACCTGTGTCTATAAGAAATTCTTATCCAGATAATTCATCCTTAATAATGAACTTTTTGCTGGACAATCCGGCAATGTTTTCAAGATCCCCGCTTAGTGAGAATCGGACTCTCTTGCCTTTTATCTCGGTGCTATTTGTACTAGTCGCCTCTTTTGCTTTGAGTATGCCTTTTAAAGGCATATCTGGGAGCCTTTGCAATGGAACCCCCCTACGGCTCCTACTAGCGGGGGTTGTTCCCTTTTCCCGGTGACGGATTCCTCTCAACCGGTTTTGTGCTTCCTTTCCATGTGGGTCCACCTAATCGCGGGTAATTACAATTTTCGCCTTGGCACTTTGCACTGCGTCCGTATTCGCAATGTGCCTTGCACCATCCGCGTAGCCCTTCGAAGCGTTGACGCGAGTGACTCCTTCGACGTCTATTATACCTATCCTGACTCTGAAGTTGTGCTATATCACTACGCAAGCTAGCAACTTCTCTACATAAGAAACGCAAAGTTTCTTGTATAGCCAGGTGGTTTTCGGTATCTGCCCTACCTGGCTGCATCGTTACAGAATCTGCCATTACAGCATGTACTTGTGGTTCTTGCTGTTTATACATGCCGTCTAACCCTCTGAGTTTTGTTGGCCAATCTATGTTCATTGTGTCAAATACTTCCAATGTTGTTCTGAGCCTAATTGGTAGCTCAGCTGTAAAAATGGAGTTAACTACATCTCTAGATATATTCAACCTGGAAGCTTTTGTGCAAAGGCGTTCGTAAAATTCGGACGGCAGTTGACGCCCCATTTTTTCTAAGTGTAATAATTCGCACATTTGCGCTGATCTTCCTGGCTGATATCTCTGTTGAATTTCTGCCATTAATAACTCAAATGCATTATACGGCTTTTCTACTACAGTTCTGTCTCTGAAATTTTCCAAATCATTTCGGAAATTTTCAGGCAATGCCATCCATGCTGCAACAAATTTTTCCATAGGGTTCACGATATTGTAAGCACTAAATATCATTTGGGCATATCCTACCCAACTTGAATGTTTTTCTGACTTATACTGTGGTAGACTTAATATTTTTGGACTGGCGCGTCGCCAAATTTTGTTGAGGCCCCTAACCTATCCGTGTCTGTAAGCCCCATAGATGCCAGATCGCTGGAAGTCCTAAAATTCACAGTAGAGTCTGATATACTTATATTATTGCTTGTGTCATTTAAATTCAAGTCCGCTATGTCCTTCACTAACTTACATGTGTCCTCATATTTAATATCGGTAACCATGATCAAATGTTTTAATAATTAAATTGACACTTACAATGGCAAATGGAAGGTGAGAGTCGGACAGCTGCTATGCCAGCAATAATCTGTTTCGATGTGTACGTGACCCACAAATAAAACAATTATACCTGTTCCAAGGCTCCTCCTCAGTGCTATATTATATCAGAACACAAGGCAAGGATTGAAAGAGTTTATTGTATAGTGTTGTAATCGTTTATTATGGAAAGAAGTGTTAAAATGCAGCAGACCAAAGTTTCAATACCAGACATGAAGCAAGATACTCAAAAACTGAAAATAGCGCACAATTTTAAAAATCAAGTCTTTAAACAAAGAATGTTCTGGAAAATAAAAAGAAAAAATTCTTTTTAAATAAAGTTGTTACAATCAGCTATGGTGGTTTAAATTTATCATTCAAGGTCATTTTATATAAGGCGGAGGATTCAACATCCTCCACATGTGCACAGCTTGTCTTTTGTAATGTTTGACGGGTTATCACTGGTCACATTTCTTTAAATCCGTACACAATTTGATTTTATGAAAATGTAAAATAAAAAAAGTTTTTCAGAATTTTTTCGGTAAGAACTTGGTTCAATAGCATTTTTTGGAGAACCAAATTATGGACCGCTTCAGAGTGACAGTACAAGTGAGAACCCATTATTTAAAGAAAAAGGCAAGCTGTGCACTTGTAAGTAGAAAGGATTCAGGATTGTACAGAACAATGAGAGTTACAAAATTTTCCCGCAATAGACTGCTGTGAAAATTAAAAGAAAGATGACAGAACACCGCAAAGAACAATTTCTTTTAAGGATTATATAACAAATATAGCTGAGCAAAATACTGTTTCTGAACTAGTAACAAATTAGTTCAGTTGGACCAAAAGGATAAACCAAAGGCAGCATGAAGGAAAAGTATAATCTCATGCACATTCGTTTAGTGCTTACTGGCGACTCATCAGTAGGAGCCGGTATTACGCCCTTTAACGAATATATATTTTGGTAAAATATGTGGGATAAAAGGACGGTACAACCTCCTAAACGAATGGTTAAAGCTGCAATTGTCAAGCTAACATCAAATAGTCTACGACAATGCGACTTCAACGCTAACTCAGACTTTATAATATATATACCGAGTCTGTAAAGGATACTAACACTATGGCTATTATGTAAGTAACCGATACCAACATTATTGTGCAGATAAGATTCATGGTACTAACACTATGGTTTCCGAGTCAGTACATGGTACCAAAATGATGGATATCATGTTATGCTATAGACCACCAAAATTGAGAATTACACCAAATGCTGAACACCTGTTACTCCAGTAAATCCATACACCCTGGCCTTGATCGATATCAGTTAACACATTTCGCGGTAAACACGACATCATTCTATTCAATATAGAAGAGTTAAATACAGTGTTTTGCGGAGAACTAATATATATGCAGGTACGTATTAGGTGTCGCGAGCCTAGTAACAAATTTGTTCAGTTGTGATCAGAAGAAAGAACCAAAGACAGCATGAACGGAAAGTATAATCTCATGCGCAATCTTTTTGTGCTTACTGATGACTCATCAGTAGGAGCCGGTATTACGCCCTTTAACGAATATATATTTTGGTAAAATATGTGGGATAAGAGGACGATACAATCTCCTAGACGAATGTGTAAACCTGCAATAGTGAACCTAACAGCATATAGTCTACGAAAATGCGACTGCATCGCTAACTCACACTATATAATATATATACCGAGTCTGTAAAGGATACTAACACTATGGTTATTGTTTTTGTAACAGATAGAAACATTATTGGGCAGAAAAGATTCATGCTAATAACACTATGCTTTCCGAATCAGTGCATGACATCAACTTGATGGATAACATTTTATGCTTTAGTTAACCAAAAATTGAGAATTACAACAATTGCTAAACACCTGTTACTCCAGTAAATCCATACACCCTAGCCTTGATCGATATCAGTTATCACATTTCGCGGTAAGCATGACATCACTCAAATCAATATATAACACTTAAATACTGTTTGTTGTGGAGACCTAATATATAGGCAGGTATGTATTAGGTGTTACGAGCCTAGTAACAAATTTGTTCAGTTGTGATCAGAAGAATGAACCAAAGACAGCATGAACGGAAAGTATAATCTCATGCGCAATCTTTTTGTGTTTACTGGAGCCGGTATTACGCACTTTAACCACTATATATTTGGATAAAGAACGTGGGATAATAGAACGGCACAATCTCCTAGACGAATGTGTAAACCTGCAATATTGAAACTAACGCTAACTCACACTATATTATATATATACCGAGTCTGTAAAGGATCCTAACACTATGGCTTTTGTGTTAGTTACCCATACCAACATTATTCTGCAGAAGAGACTCATGGTACTAACACTATGGTTTAAGAGTCAGTAAATGGTATCAAAATGATGGATACCATGTTATGCCATAGTTCACCAAAATTGAGAAATACAACAATTAGCGGTAAGCATGATATCATTCTTTTAAATATATAACAATTAAATACTGTTTATTGAGGAGAACCAATATATATGCAGGTATGTATTAGGTTTGCGAGCCTAGTAACAAATTTGTTCAGTAGTGACCAGAAGAATGAACCAAAGGCAGCATGAACGGAAAGTATAATCTCATGCACATTATTTTCGTGCTTAATGGCGACTCATCAGTAGGAGCCCATTTTACGCCCTTTAACTACTATATATTTGAGTGAAGGATGTGGGATAATAGAACGATACAATCCCCTAGAAGAATGTGCAAACCAGCAATTTTGTAGCTAACATCACATAGACTGTTTGTCCTACTAACCGACATTATTCCCCAAAAAAATATATACTGGTTAAAGGGCGTAATACCGACTCCCACTGATGAGTCGCCAGACAGCACGAAACGAATGTGCATGAGATTATACTTTTCGTCCATGCTGCATTTGGTTTATCCTTCTAGTCAAAACTGAACTAATTTGTTACTAGGTTCGCAGCACCTAATACATACTTGCATATATATTAGTTCTCCGCAAAAAACAGTATTAAACTGTGATATATTAAATTAAATGATGCCATGCTTTCCGCGAAATGTGATAACTGATATCGATCTAGGCCAGGGCATATGGATTTACTGGAGTAACAGGTGTACAGAAATTGTTGTAATTCTTAATTTCGGTGAATTAAAGCATAAACTGGTATCCATTATGTTGGTAACATGTACCGGCTCGGAAACCATATTGTTAGTGCCATGAATGGTTTCGGTACAAAAATGTTGGTTTCGGTTACTAACACAATAGCTATAGTGTTAGTATCATTTACAGACTTCGTGTATATATTATATAGTATGAGTTAGCGTTGAAGTAGCTTTGTAGTAGACTATATGATGATAGCTTCACTATTGCAGGTTTACACATTCGTTTAGTAAATTTTACGTCCTATTATCGCACATTCTTCTCCCAAATATATAGTGGTTAAAGGGCGTAATACCTGCTCCTAGAGATGAATAACCAGTAAGCACGAAACGAATGTGCATGAGGTTATACTTTTCGTTCATGCTGCCTTTGGTTTATCCTTCTCGTCACAACTGAACTAATTTGTTACTAGGCTCGAAACAACTAATATATACCTGCATATTTATTAGTTGTCCGCAACAAACAGTATTTAACTGTTATATATTGAATTGAGTGATGTCATGCTTACCGCGAAATGTGATAACTTATATCGATTGTGGCCAGGGTGTATGGATTTACTGGAGTATCAGGTGTTCAGCAATTGTTGTAATTCTCAATTTCGGTGAATTTTAGCATAAATTGCTATCTATCATGTTGGTACCATGTACTGACTCGGAAACCATAATGTTAGTACCATGTACATTTTCGTTCCAATAATGTTGGTATCGACTACTAACACAATAACTATAGTGTTTGTATCATTTTCACAATCGGTATATATAATAGATAGTGTGAGTTAGCGTTGAAGTCGCATTGTCGTAGATTATATGATGTTAGCTTCACTAATGCATGTTTACCCATTCGTGTAACAGATTGTACCGTCTTATTATCCCACATTCTTCACCCAAATATATAGTGGTTAAAGGGCATAATACCGGCTCCTACTGATGAGTCGCCAGTAAGCACGAAACGAATGTGCATGAGATTATACTTTTCGTTCATGCTGCCTTTGGTTTATGCTTCTGGTCACAACTGAAATAATTTGTTACTAGGTTTGCAAAACCTAATACATACTTGCATATAGATTATCTCTCCGCAACAAACAGTATTTAAATTTTGTATATTGAATTAAATGATGTAATGCTTACCGCGAACTGTGATAACTGATATCGATCAAGGCCAGAGCATATGGATTTACTGGAGTAACAGGTGTACAGAATATATTGTACTTCTCAATTTCGGAGAATGTTAGCATAAATTGGTATCCATCATGTTGGTACCATGTACCGACTGGTAAAACATAGTGTTAGTACCAACTACCTTTTCGGTACAATAGTGTTGGTATCGCTTACTAAAACATTAGCCATAGTGTTAGTATCCTTTACAGACTCTGTGTCTATGTTATATAGTGTGAGATACCGTTGAAATCGCATTGTCTTAGACCATGTGTGGTTAGCTTCACTATTGCAGGTTTATACATTAATTTAGGAGCTTGTACCGTCCTACTATCCCACATTTTTCACCCAAATGTATAGTGGTTAAAGTGCGTAATACCGGCTCCTACTGATGAGTCGCCGTTAAGCACGAAACGAATGTGCATGAGATAATACTTTTCGTTCATGCTGCCTTTGGTTTATGCTTCTGGTCAAACCTGAACTAATTTGTTACTAGGTTCGCAACTTATACATACTTGCATATAGATTTTTTCTCCGCAACAAACAGTATTTAACTGTTATATATTGAATTGAATGATGTCATGCTTACCGCGAAATGTGATAACTTATATCGATCAAGGCCAGAGTGTATGGATTTACTGGAGTAACAGGTGTTGAGAAATTTTTGTATTCCTCAATTTCGGTGAACTGTAGCATAAATTGATATCCATCATGTTGGTACTATGTACCGACTCGGAAACCATAGTGTTTGTACCATGTACCTTTTCGTTCCAATAATGTTGGCATCGACTACCAACACAATAACCATAGTGTTTGTATCATTTACACAATCGGTATATATAATAGATAGTGTGAGTTAGCTTTGAAGTCGCAATGTCGTTGATTATATGATGTTAGCTTCACTATTGCATGTTTAATCATTCGTCTAGGAGATTGTACCGTCCTATTATCCCACATTCTTCACCCAAATATATAGTGGTTAAAGGGCGTAATACCGGCTCCTACTGATGAGTCGCCAGTAAGCCTGAAACGAAAATGCATGAGATTATACTTTTTGTTCATGCTGCCTTTGGTTTATTCTTCTGGTTACAACTGAACTAATCTGTTACTAGGTTTGCAACACCTAATACTTACTTGCATATATATTAGTTCTCCGCAATTGTAATTCTCAATTTTTTAAAACTTTATCTTATACTGAAATCTATTGTGTTTGTAGCATGCACTGATTCAGCAACCATAATTTTGATACTAATTACATTTGCAAAATCGTAATATTGATATCAGGTATTGACATAATAACCTTAGTGTTGTTACCCTTTAAAGGCTTGTTATATATCATATATAATGAGTTGTCTTTGAAGTCGCATTGACTAATTCTTTATGTGAAGTCAAATTCACTATAGTAGGGTTACACATTCGTATAGAATATTTTACAGTCCTATTCTCTCATATTCCTCACCTAAATATCTAATGGGTAAAGGGCGTCATACTGGTTTTTACTAATGAGCTGCCAATAAGCACGAAACGAATATGCACATAATAGTATCCTTTCGTTTAGGCTTAATTTGTTTTAAACTTCTGGTCATATTTAAACTAAATTGTTTCTAGCTGCGCAATACCTAATTCACGATAGTATAGAAATAAAGGGATTAAACTCCTGGAAACCTGTCAATGATTAATATTAGTAAATCCATATTAGTTTCAGAAATTATTATTACGTACTTTTACATGGATGAGAAATGTGTGGTGGTTTGATACTCATTTGCAAATCTTTGCTGACGTTTATCAAATTTTAGTGGTATAACAAAGTATGGATGATCTATTTCTAATCGCTCGATGATCTCAAAGAACAAAGAGATTATTAACTAATTTTTTACTAGGTTCGCAACACATAATACATAATTTCATATATATATATATATATATATATATATATATATATATATATATATATATATATATATATATATATATATATATATATATATATATATATATATATATATAGTTTCTAATTTCATCAATTCTTAAAATGTAAGAACAAAACAGCGTACTCCATGGAATAACATTTACTAATAAATCTTATTTCTACCAGTATCTACAGTCATTGTTCTGGATTCGTTAGTATATTCGTTCATCCAATCCCACTGTACATGTGGAGATTGGTTACAACACATGTACAGTGGGATTGGATGAACGAATATACTAACGAATCCAGAACAATGGCTGTAGATACTGGTAGAAATAAGGTTTATTAATGAATGTTATTCCATGGAGTACGTTGTTTGTTCTATATATATATATATATATATATATATATATATATATATATATATATATTAGTTCTCCGCAACAAACAGTATTAAACTGTTATATATTGAATTGAAAGATGCAATGCTTACTGCGAAATGTGATAACCGATCTCCATCAAGGCCATATTATACGGATTTTCTGGAGTAACACGTATTCAGAAATAGTTGTAATTATCAATTCCGATGAGCTATAGCATACATCGATATCCATCATGGTGGTACCTTGTACCGACGCGGCAACTATAGTGTTTGTACCATATACGTTTGTGGTACTATAAAGTAAGTATCGGTTACTGACACAATAGCCAATATTTTAGTATCCTTTACAGACACCTATATATATATATATATATATATATATATATATATATATATATATGATATATATATATATATATATATATATATATATAATATAGTGTGAGTTAGCGTTGAAGTCGCATTGTCGAAGATTATATATGATGTTAGCTTCACTACTGCAGGTTTACACATTCGTCTAGGAGATTTTACCGTTCTTTTAGCCCAGATTCCTCACCAAAATATATATAGTAGGTAAAGGGCATAATACCGGTTTTTACTGAGTCGCCAGTAAGCACGAAACGAATTTACATGAGATTGTACTATAATTTCATTCTGTGTTTGATTTATCCTTCTAGTCAAAACTGAACTAATTTTTTACTAGGTTCGCAACACTTAATACATACTTATCGTACAGTTGCCGGTTCAAAATAATTAAAATTAAAACTGAGTAAATAACACCTATAAAATTAAACGATATTTGGTTGCGCGGGTGGTGATATCAACTATTTAAATCGAGGTGATCTTGATATAAATATCAATCCCATGATATATTTATACATTTGCTAGTATAAACTAATCATTATATAATTTCGAAAAGGCAGTTTATCTAGTAGGCTGACAAATATGTTTATATTATGTCATTGGTGTTTATATCCAGCTCGTATACTTGATATAGAGACTGTTATTACCGCGCGAGCAAACAATGATCATCTAATTATATTAATGTTCACTTCAATTTTACTTCCTCAGAAAACGTGGTGCCTGTTTGAGAATGACAGATTTGAGTGGCTAGTTAGAACTTCAGGTCTAAAGAGATTCAATATATATATAATACACTGTTTAAACTGATAAACGTATATATTCATAAATAATAAGCAAAAACATATTGACAAAGGTTATGTCCATAGGCTACGAACAAAGCTTCAAGAGATAGGGAGATGGAGTGCAGAGCAAATTAGCAAGAGAATAGTTGTAGATAAGTCTAAATATGTGACTTAGAATCACTAATCACCAACAAGTTTATTAGCTAACCAATCACCATAATATCACTATTAAATAAATAGCTATTCACTGTCTCACTCACCAATGCATAATCCTATATTTGAGTCGTATCTTGATAATTTCGATTGTTTTATCAGATGGCTCTTGTTGCAAAATAAAATTTATTATTATTATTTTTATTATTATTATTATTATTTTTATTATTATTATTATTATTATTACTATTATTATTATTATTATATAAAAATATCTTTATGAATATATTAATATATATCCGAAAATTGTTTGCTGAAATAATTCTACGAGCATATAGTCGTAATTACTTAAATTTCTTTCGTTAAGCACAAAACCGCTCGAAAGCATAGATTTCAGCTCATCGTATTCCTCCCGATAAGATTAAATACATATTAGTTTGAACCAACACCTATCATAAATTTGTTTATATTCATCTATAAATAAGTGAACAAACCATATATATTTATGCATATATGAATGAGTATTTAAGCAACCGTGTGTGTTTGATTCAAACTCAAGCACATCCGGATGGCAATGTATACAGTATATCAGCCAAATACACATTTAATTGTAACCATACCTTATATATTTATATGAATATTGATCTATGTATGTTCACAAAAACAATATATTTTACATATATAAATAAAAATACAAGTGAAATTGTGAGTTCCCTCAACACCAATCGCATACATTTCACAATGAATTTAGTAGTTCCAACTAAAGTTTTTCCAAATTTGCTCACCATAAAACGTTCAATATACGTATTACTAAATTTTCAGTATACGAATTACCTCTAAGGTGCAATATTTTATGGGGATAAATGAAGAGGGTGTTAAAGTTAACTATCCAAATGATACAATTTTCATTCAATGGTGCGGCCAATGATTGTACAAATTCAATCTAACAAATTTAAAATGATAAGTGACAAACTCGCTAATTGACTTAAATAATGTCTAAATAATATGAAGAAAGGTTCCAGGGAAGAAGGGAAACACAATAATTAAAGACAAGCATTCATACATCAATACTGAATTCAAAAGTAATAATACCATGGGTCTTAGTATACCTTTTTTTAATTCTACACGCGTGGCTAGGTTAGAAATTTCGAAGGCTACCTGAGTAGATATTTTCTATATAAATTTCTTTTTGACTATCTGAACTTTCCTTATACACTTAACATCAATAAATGATGATAAATAAGCATAAACAGACCTGTCGGGAAAGAGGATGCCAAATCTGACTTAATCTGTCTTATGCAAGTGTATTGTTTTGGAAAACTGTTGATGAGAGATGGCATGACGCTTCTACATATTGAGTCAGTAAGCAGTAATTGAAACTCCAATATTTAAAAGTGAAGGAATCAGTCAGAATCGATGCATCAGACACGTTGTGCACCAATAACTGATAGCTATTTAATATTTTATAGAAATGAAAGTGTGATCTGCAATCCATGTCTGCCAATCGTAGATATGACAAATGATCTAAACATTCTGAAATTCTACTTGGCTTATTTATAAATTGTTTCAGTCCATAATTAGAGACCAGTTCGGGAATTTTTCAATTTAAATATCTCGACATGGGCAAATTTGGCCTCACCATACATACGCACCTACGGTAGTGTTTAGACCAACGTTAAAATCGCCATTTCAATTTGAATAAACAGAAAATCAATAATGGCGCCAATGTAGAGGCTCCAGCTCTATTAACTAATGAGAGCCCCATAAACGCCAAGTCAGATTCAGTCTTAATATGCCTATAGGATTCTGATAAGATTGTAGGAGGATTTGTAGTTATAGTAATAGCTTTTGCGGGGTAGCTGTCTATTTAGTAATGATTTCCTACATTTTCATGGTGGCTGTTATCCGCACCCGTTCCATGATCAGTCCCTGACATTTTCCGAAGGGTGAAGTAAGAAGATTCATCCGTTTTCAGACGTTTATTGAAGGTTATGTTGCAAAACATGAATCAATTCACAGTTAAACAAAATGGACCGTGCTCTAGACGGCAACAAAATGATATATTGTCAACACAATTAAATGTCTTATACACAAGTAATTATCAGGAACACAATCGTCTGAATCGTGATGAATTCATGTAAATAATTGAAAAAATACGATGATATAAATCCAGACTGATTAGCAATTTAGTTTAAAGTCACTGGTAAATATTGTCACTGATAATTGATGGATAAAAATCGTGTAAAAACAGTCTTAAAAAGCATCACAAATAATTATTCCACTGTTTGCTAGGTTTTGAATGTTTGAATTATAATAATCCATTGAACTATGGAGTTTAGGACAATATATTGAGAAACACCTGAGGTTTGGATGTGTATGATCATGACTGAACTGTTAGTAGTTGTGTAGAATGTGGTTAATGCAAAAAAGTCAATAAATCCATTGTTTGAACACAAAGGCACTATAATCCACCGCATGTTACCTGCGTATTGCGCGCGGGTGTGTATATTTATTAAACAAAACCCTATTAATTACAATTAAATTTGCAGTTCAAGAAATCTCAATTAAAACTGCTTGAAACTAACAGAGATTGTTGCTAAAATCACAGTTAAGAGAAATATTGTGTAAAAACAGAGTTAGACTATTTGACCTTAAGGAGAACTATATTTGTCAAAATTGACTTTCGTTGGGTTGTAACGCGGAGCCGCGTGTTACAAGATAGTTTTCTCTTCCGCATCTATTAAGTTCATGTCTACAACTCTTTGAAACAAATGTTCAGTGTCCACAAATTTAAAATTAGACTCCATGTTAAGCACACTTAAATATATATTTAATTATTCTTGTAATAAGCGAAGGACTGTGCACTTCTTACGCAACACTGCACCCGAATATATAACCTGGAAAGAGATAAGACGCGAGAAACAGAATTATTAAATTACTTGTTCCCAAACGCTCCCAATATGCACAAATGAAAAGGAAAACTCGTTTTGAAGGCTTATATTACGAAGAGCAAAACTTGTAAAATCGAACTGAGAAATAAAATGGCAGATGAAGCTTGCTAGAGGAAATCACGACAGAGAGTTGCAGAATAAAAAAACTCAAAATAAGCAAAATTCAATATTATATATACTGCAATGTAATTAAACAAAGTATGTTCCAGATATTAAACGAATATTTTTTAATAGTATTCGTTCCGAACAGTAACGGTAGTTTAAATTTATCAATAATTGTTACTTTAATTTTGTCAGAGGAAATATCTTCCTCTGTATACGCCATCTTATCAAGAAAGGCGTCTAATAATAGAAGTATTCCTTGTTTTTGACTGACGATAAACTCCTCTTGAGCAAGTTCTGCATACTGGTGTCTCTATCGTCGACGTTGCGCCTTGTTTGATTGTCAATGTTTATGCTAGTTCATCTGGTATTCATAGAATATGATGATATTGTTTCTAGGTTGAACATGTTTTTTATGCGGTTAACAACGCGTCTTGTGAAAGATGCTGGTTTGATTTTTGTGCTTTCATAATCGGATTGTACATATCAGACTCATCCATGGAAATTTTGTCCTTCAACTCATCTAGTCCTTCAGTCTTATCGTCAACCCAGATAAACTGGGGAATACAACGATCCAAAGTAACAGGATTCTCCATGCCATTCTGTGTGATTTAGCTAATTGTCTTTCAAAAAATATTTTGTCATGTCCAATAAACATTGATCTAGAAAGAATTATGTTCTGCTTTGTTTATTTCGTCAATTTAGCTATTTGTCGTTTGAATAATTTTAAGAATAAAATAGAATATATTTATTTGGATTCAAAGCACACGCATTCCAATTAAATTGATAACAATATTAGAAAATCTATAATAGATAAAAGACGCCACATCACATAAATATATTTATTAAGTCTCAAATAAGCAATTAAGTCTCAAAACTTTTGTTTAAATTTTTATCAACACCTAAAAATCCTGAAGCTGTATCCTTGCTTACCCTACATCAAAATTTTGATACAAATATTATAATAAGGACAAAACAGTTATTTTAACAGATTGGTTTTAATACAATAATTAATGGAATAATTAAAAATAGATCTTTATTGAGTCTCTCCGATCCGATAATTGGAAAGATTGTAGAGTTGTCGAAACCAGAGAGGTGAGTTGCTTTTCAAAGGTTCAGAATTGTCTTGTTGAAGATCCACGGGAACACTGTTGTGACTGGCACACGTAGAAATCCGATTAATAGATAATCGATTAAGTATGATTAGTTGTGCAACAACAAAAAGATTAGCATAACATAAATCGAAGTGCCTAGGTGACACAGGCTGACAGACGCAAGTCCAGAAGTCAGCATAGTTAGACAATAAAGTAGAGAGAGCGACGGCAATCACGCGTAGCGCACCAGACAATTTGTCAAGCATGTGCGTCGATGTATGATAAATACACTGTGCTTATATACATTTGCAAGCGCAAGGTCGCACACCATTAGTTACTGGCAAATTTTGCATGTTTAAATTGGTACCGCGTAAATGAAATTTGAATTTCTTTTAGGCAATATGTCGGCGAATTTTTTCTGAACCGTTACATAGCTTACATATATTTTAACTGAAAAGTTTCCAAAAAATGAAAGAAACATTTTTACCTGAGGCTCTCATTCATGAACTCGCGGTATATAAGATATCTAAATATTACTTGATTGGCTCGAATCGCAAGAAACTTAACTTTAACATATATTTAATAATAGTAGTAGTTTTATAAAGGGTCATATTTTAAATAGTCGAACAACGAAACTGAAGTCTTATAGTACGGCTAAGGACCTTCAACTTCACACTTATCACAACCATGTCCCAGCTTCAAGTAAATGACGCACGACATTACAAATTTAGTTTTGGTGTTAGGAAGGCTGAGTTAGTACTATTGGGGGCCCTTAACAGGGGCGGGCTTGCGTACTCTGGCAAATGCTGAGAATGTCTGTTAGTGCAGTAGTGTTCAGAAGTACTCCTTGACACTTGAGACCAGCTTTGGTTGACTTGGGTTGTGGCTCCTTCTGTTGTGACGTTAAAATCCCGCTGAGTAAACTCATTGAAGTTCTGTAGTAATTGGCTCATCTCTCTAGTTGTACAGCAACAAGATTGACGTGACTGAAATTGCCAATGTGTGTGAAGCAAGCCCAAAATTCAGCGTAAATGACGATAGCAGACTGCACGTCGGAGAAACGCACTGTAGAAAGCAAACGCGACAACTTACATGCATGGTAAATTCACCGTGCTTAAATAACCTTGATTGGCTGCTCGCACACCATTGGTTAACTGCAAATTTCGCTTTTTCTCATTTGTGCAGCTTAAATAGAATTGAATTTAATTTAATCAATATGTCGGTGACATGCTTTGTGTCGTTACATCACTTTCCTATCTGAAAAAAGTTTTCAAAATATTCCTTTTGGCTAGGCTAGATAAGAAATACATGGCAGTGCTCAAACCAAGTTGAGCAACTGGTTATTATTCCGCCCATAGATATTAAAAGAATAATGTACCATAAATGCTGGGCTGAAATATGCTTGTTGGTTGCTTCAACAATGATATGATGCCAAGTAACCACTAGGAATTGCTACAAAAATTGTTAGCTGTAGTGGCCGGTCATACCGCGTGAGGCAAAATAGAGCAGTGTAAGATTTGGGAGCCGCAGCGTGAGGATTTCGAGGTAGATTGCCACTGAAGTTGCCAGGTTTAGGTTAAAACCTGGGCAGGCTGGATCGCCATCAATGTGTCTGTATACGACCAAAGGAGCTAGTGTGTGCTCGACGTTAAGGTCATGATATCTGTAGAGTGGTCTCTGTGCAACTGATGAAGTTGAGATATGCATTGAAAGTGGCCTGTACCATGATATGAAGCTGATAACTACTAAGTGTTGCTACACGAAAGCGTTAGCTCTAAGTAGCTGGTCATACCAAAATAGGCAGTGTGAGTTCAGGTGTGAGCCATACATTATAATGTAAAAATATATACATGAAAATCAAAGGTAACTGCATAAAAAATATGTACTCGAACATTGCCTCAGAGATGGCATAATACCAAAGAACTGTTCAAAAATGCTACACAATTGTTAGCTAAGAATAGCTGGTTATGCCACGTGAGACAATTTGGAAAAATAAAATGTATCATGTGAATACATAGGTCACGTTGCGTGACATAATGCGCAACTGGTGCGCGTAAAATTTAAAAATTTTGATATGTAGAATAACAAAAAAATTAATGTTAAAAAATATAAATAATTTTCAATTACGCGTTATGCAAAGCAAGCTATTGCTAGGTTGAGATTGTAGGCAGATTAAACCTGAGACGTGTGTAGAAGATGTAATGCTCTCAGGATCAGGCGGTTCGATAAACGGTTTCGCGCCTTGCTTGATAATGAAGTATTTTGGCTGTCTGAGCAAAATCGGGTAAGGACTGCGATACTTTGGTTGTAGTGGTGCAACAGCAGTGATGTTGCGAAAGAGTACTCTCTTGCAGCTGTAAAGATGTGACTGAAGGAAGACCGGACGAGGCGTATTTCTCGGCTGCTGATCAGACATGTTACCGAAATGAAGACGGAGGCGGGAAGCTTTGTCTTGTGAGTCATTCTGTGTGGGTAGTAGACGTGGGAGCTGACTAGGCAGGCGTAGATCCATGCCATACAAGAGTTGTGACGCAGACGTTTTAATGGATTCACGAGTGCGGGAACGCATGGCAAGCAGAACTAAAGGTAGTGCATCGACCCAGTTGCCATTAATGGACGAGGATGCTAAAGCAGCTTTGAGTTCCCTATGCATTCTCTCTACCATACCGATAGATTGGGGATAGTAGGCAGTCGTCTGGCGTAAGATGCATCCCATGTACCGCAAGGTGGTTTTGAAACGATCCGATGAGAAGCAAGTGCCTCTGTCAGTGATGACCTCATTGGGAACACCATAATTGGATATCCATGCAGAGATAAAACAGTTAGTTACTTCGTCTGCAGAAATGGTGCCAAGAGGTAATGCCGCAGGCCATCGTGTAAATCTATCAATCATAGTTAGAAGGTAGCTGAAATCTTGAACCTTTGTCAGATGAACTATGTCGATGTGGACGATGGCTAGGCGAGAAGTAGTTCGGAAATTTTGCAACTTAGAACGAGTGTGCCATGTGATCTTGTTTTTCTGGCAAATGGCACACTCGGAGACCCATCGTTTAGCGTTCTGCCTAAGCCTGTGACCCCAGAAACGATCTGTGAGAAGTCGGACAGTCGCTTTGCTTCTTGGGTGAGAAATTGAGTGAATTGAGTCGACAACTTTTCTCTGAAGGCTGGTCAGCAGAACTGGCTTTTTGGGCTGCATACCCGTTAAGTAAAAAATAGGTAAGCCTTCCCAGAGACGGCATAATAACTTGGTTAGGTGACGGGCTACTGATCTTTGAATGTGAATGTCACCGCGCTGTTCCGTTCGCAGGAGGGATGGCGTTATTGCAGGTTCATGGAATGTCACGGAGTTGACAGTGAATGGTGACGACAAAGGTGATTGTAGCGAGACGTCTAGCCTATAAAGGGCATCTGCAATGACGTTTAGCAGAGGCCAGAGGTCGCTTCTTGAGTGCAATAGGTTGTCCTTTTTTGACGATATGGTGCATCGTGTTGGAGACTCGTAGCTCTGACTTCCTAAGATCGAAAAGCGAATTGTGTTCTCAAAGAGCTGCTGATATCTCTGCTGAATGATGCACTGGGGTTGGCTGAATGACCTGGAACTCCAAACGTTCGTAGGCAAATGTCCAAAAACTTTGCTCAAGTCCGGTGGAGGGGTCGATGATCTTTTGATTGGCAAGATCAACAATGAGCCGAAATTCCAAAAGGAAATCAAGGCCTATTAAATTGTGTGAGACTTTGGCGACGACGAAGTTGTGAGTAAATTTACACCGTAAACCTGTATTGAGTGTGCGATACCGACAGCCATAAGTAGATTTGAGCTCGCCTGTAGCTGTTGCGAGTAGAACGCCTAGCAACAGCTCGGCCATTGAATCACCCTTGAGAACTGAGACTGCTGCACCTGTGTCTACGATGAATTCTTCACCGGTTCTGAAATCAAGAAGGTGCAGAAGTTCGTTGGGCTGTTTGGTCAGGTCATGCCAAAAAGTAGGCTGGTGATTGCGACCAGCGTTGTCCGTTTGGCTCTCAATGTGGAAAATTCGGCGTGGACGAAAAGAGTCGACAGGAATGTCGGATTTTAAGTGGTTTCTTCCCTGAGGCGCCGTTGATGCAGTTGATGCGTAGAAAGTACGTTTTCTACTTCCTGCACCAGACGTTTCCCGATCCTTATGCACCACTGCGCCTGTTTTCTGTTGTCTTTTACGTCAACTGTGCAAATTGACATTCATACGGAAATTCTTCGGAACGACAGAGACAGACTTGACATGAATAAAACAACTTCTGGAAATTAAAGCACCAGTTCTTTACGGCATATCTGTTAAAGTTTTGGGGGTTCTCGATCGCCGCATACTGTTATAATTAGGTTTGGGCTTAAAATTTGGTCGAGTATTCACCTCATTTAGCTCGGATTTCGCTATGGCCAATCCTTCTAGAACTTTAGCCATGTTCGCTACTGTCCACTCTTAGGATGAGAGCCTATCATCCTGTGGGGGTGGACAATATTATGAAGAATTCAACCTTGGTTCTAAAACCCTTAATTTTTAACCACATTTCTCAAATAAGTCATCTATAGAGAGAATATTGGGGAGATTTCTGGCGAATAATTTTAGTGATTGTGGAAGATTTTTAATAAAAAGAACCTTAGCCTCATGGTCAGAAATATTTGGTCTTACACCAACGTTTCCGTAATTCCCTTAAATTCTCGATGGAGTCAAGGTTTGGCAGGTCTAACTGCGCATATTTATTTGTTACCTGTTCGGTTTCTATGGGACCCAGCAAGGATTCTACTCCATTTTGTAGGCCGAAAATGGGATTAAGCAGCTTCCTAATGGCTTCAAGCTTCGGATAAATCCGTCGCTGCAATTCAGAAGGTAGTTTAGCAAAAACCTAGGACAGTTTTTGATGAAAGGCATATTCTGGAAACGGGGAGAAAGCGGAGTCTACGCGCATAAATAATAGTTCGCTATCGCCATCCTAAACAGGAACATTAATTTTTAAAATTGGACCTGACATTCTAATACTCTTGCGGGTTCTTAAAAGCATAAATATATAAGCAAGATAAAAAGGTATAAAAAGACTTTAAACGAAGCGCTTATCCACAAACAGCTTCCACAGTTAAAACAGCATCTTCCGCAGTTGAATCTGTCGAGCACGTCAGTTCTATTCCTTTGTACAGTCAATGGTCGTTCACAGATCACCAATATGTACATTTTTGTACGTAGGAAAATTATAGAATCGAAAACCTTCTTTATAAAAATATATACCCAACAAAATTCCCCAGAAGACCTCGACTTTAAGGAGATAAACAACCAGAGTAAAAACGTATGCGCAAATGTTCACTTATGTAATCCCCAAAAAATGGAAAAGAAACACAGTCAATTTTATTTATACCAAAAGTTTTCTCATGACTAAAAAACAGTACAATACTCAGTATCCTGGCGCGCTCGCCAATTTGTAAACGCTCTAGTTTCAAGTAAATGTCGTACGACGATGCAAAGTTAGTTTTGGTGCCTGGAAAGCTGAGTTAGTACTGTTGGGGCCTTTGACAGGGCCGGTCTTGCCTTGTCTGACAAATTCTGAGAAGGTCAGTTAGTGTAGCAGTGTCCTGAAGTACTCCTAGACACTTGAAACCAGCTCTGGTTGACTTGGTTTGTGGTTTCTTCTGTCGTGGCATTGAAATCCCGCCGAGTAAACTCGTTGAAGTTTTGTTGTAACTGGCTCGTCTCTCTAGTTCTACAGCAACAATATTGCGTAACTGAAATTGCCAATGTGTGTGAAGCAAGCCCAAAAATCAGCGTAGGTGACGATAGCAGATAGCACGTAGGAGAAACGCACAGCAGAAGACTAACGCGACAACCGACTTGCATAGTAAATTCACTTTACTTAAATAGCTTTGATTAACTGCTCGCACACCATTGGTTAAAGGCAAAATTTGCTTTTTTTCTTATTGGTGCCGCGTAAATTGAATTGAATTTCATTTACGCAATATGTCGGCGAATTGCTTTGTGTCGTTACACAAATAACTCAATTTTCATGTTATAGTTATTACTTTTTGAGATTAATTTAAACGATTTCTTCGTTTGGGAATAAAGTTTGTACGAAGACAAAAACTAAATTTAGAAAATAATTTATATTTTTAAAGATTGTTAGAATATTTCCATAATTCTTGCATTATAAATTGTTATTATATAATTTAAAAATTTTTTAGAATTGTAAATTTATAAATAACATAAATATAATTAGAAAATTTACTTACTATTTTATCCGTATCGTGCGCTGACCAATCTAGCAGTATGGATTTTTATAATTATGTGCCAGAGGAAGACAAAATGTAATTTTTCTTTCTCTTACTCCAAAATATGTTATACAAAATATTGTTATTAACTTGCTTACTAGTTTGACGTGTGCGTTGATTTTAAATACCTTAATAGCTTTACTTGTTGAAAGTCTAACCGGAAATTTGAAAAGACCATGAAATAAATCAACGGTAGAATTATGTACATGTGCGTGAGACAGTTAGTAGCATTTATCAATAGTGGTAGTGTTGGGGCTGGTACAAGATTAGGAAGAGCGCTACCTGTATGCTTTATGTGTGCTTCATGTATATACAAAGAACTTTGGGCTTGACTAACATATTATCGTATATAATGGATTTTTTTAAATGACAGAATCCAATTTATTAGCAGAATTCAAAATTTTAATCATGCAGCCTGTACACATTATTTGTGGAAAGATCCAGTCGATGAAGGCACGTATTGGCGAAAAAAACGTTTACGCATTCTCGTCGGAATACTTCTAAGATGCTGAAATAGTAGAAAGTATCATTGAAATAGGCAAAGAATCACAAAAAGACCACTGTGAGCGAATGGCACGAGGAGGACACTTTATAATGTTCGACCGTCACTAGCGCAGCGTCAAAGCCCAAAATTTCCAAAATGACGACTAGATGTGTTAGAAGTATGACAATAACAGTTTACGCTCCCACTGAGGAGTTTATTAAATAAGCGTATTTTAACCGCATTCCTAAGTTTTTCATGTGATTGTGTTATCTTCGCGAGTTGGGTGTTGAAGACGTTTGTGGCCTTGAAAAGCGTATACTTCAGTAAATGTAGTAGGAGTATAGTTGGATTGAATTGACGACTTAAACTATTCATGAAATATAAGTGTCGAAAGTAAGGAAGATGCGAATACGGAAGGCACATTGAGATGTTAAGTTCGAGGATGATCTTTCAGGCGCCTAAACAGTAAGAGTAAAAGATTTACAATTGCCAATTCTCGCCATTTGAAAAAACTCGTTTCAAAGAACTAGAAGCAATCTGCTTTAAAGAAAATAGGAAGCCAACGTGAGGGTTCAATAAAATTCTCTGGTTTCTAATATGAAAGGCGGTATGTAAAATTTAAATATAGTAAGTCTATTTTCTTCCTCAGATATATCAAGCCTGATGGATTTTGAAATAAGTCTGTCATAAAATTCAGATGGAAGTAGATTTCCCATCTTTTCCTGACGTAATAAGTCAGTCATCCGTTCAATCCTCTCGGGTTGATATCGTCCATGGAGTTCTTCTACTAGAAGCTCAAATGCATTTTCTGGTTCGTTCTCAGTAACAAAATTCCTGAGTCTAAACAGATTCTTTTTTAATGGCTCAGGTAAGCACCACCAGGCCGAGGCAAACCTTTCTATAGGGTCGGTCATCCGTTTTAGTTTAAAATAAAATTTTGCTTCTTCGACCCATTCAGAATGGTTGTCTGGTCTGTACATGGTGAGCTTAACATTGCTATCCATAGAATTGCGGCAAAAACGATCATCTACATCATATCTTTCCGCATAAAGGATCCTGGCGCGGTCGCCATTTTTTGTAGAGGCCCTTAGGTCACTACCATAAGGGGTCTCTTGGATGCCAGGCCCGGAAAATCCATATATGCGGAATGATCATCTATCTTGGAACACTTAAGTTCCTCTGAACTATCTCTTAAGCTACAATCCTTAAGTCCGCTAGCCAACTGCTCTGTATCCTCAGTATTTAATAAACCAGACATGATATTATTAAATTACTTGTAATTTATTATATTAATTAAGTAAGCTTACCCGGATACGCTGATATCCACAAATTACTGAACTGGAATGATTGAGACCTTAAAACAAATATTCACTTTAATTACCCAAAGCAAATTTGTGGTTCTTTTCGCTGATAATTAAAAACAAAACGACGAGAAGATTACAAAGTTTTATTCACAAAGAGTCGGAGATGGAACCACGCAGTGTCCCGCTTATGCAATTCAGAAACTCAGATCAAAACTCTCTCATTTTCTTCCACAAGACAAGTCCAAAACTTCGACAATATGAACAAAAGAACTTCCAAAAAATTTTACAATATTTTTCAAAAATTACAATATTGTTTTACGAAACCAGCGATAACATCAAATGTCCAAAAATAAAAATTGATTTATTTTTATATGAGAGGTTAATTGGTGTCCAATAATTAATTTAACCTCTACATTGAGAGCAAAAAAGGGAACATAAGTTGGGCTTCACGAGTGTCGTCGATTATTGAGAGATTCGGGGGTCTGTAGGCAACGCAAACAGATGATGCTTGATCTAGAATCAGATATAGTCCTGGTTATGGGTGACATGAATGCTCAAGTTGGTCGCTTAAGCAACACAGAATTTCATTTAGGTGGAAGATACACTCTAAGCTCGACTCGCAATGATAATGGTGAACGGCTTTTGGATAGCTGCGCTGAACATAGACTATATTTAAGTAGTACAAATTTCAGACGTAGTGTTAAACGTTGTGCTACATGGCGTCCTCCAGCACCCGGACAACGGTGGACTCAAATAGATCATGTAGCAATTAGTTATAGATGGCGTGGTTGCATCCAGGATTGTCGCTCTTTTTGGAACACTTATGTCGACTCGGACCATGCACTTATCCGTTGTAGATTTGCTCTAAAATTTTCCGGGAAAATAATTAAGAATAAACCCCAAATTGATGTAGGCAAACTCGAACAACCGTCCATCCGACAAAACTATGAAAATATTCTTAAGGCTAATCTAACTGGTCTGAATAGCGAAAATCCGAATATACTTTGGTCCAAGATAAGTTCCACTATGCACAATGCAGGTACTACTGTATGTGGCATAGCAGGCCCCCGTAGAAATAATCACTGGCTCTCTGTAAAATCTATGGAGATACTCGAAATAAGGCGCCAAATTCCACCTGGCTCGACTCATAATAATACCCGTCGCAATATAAGACGCCAACTTAAGCGCAGTCTAAAAGGCGATCTCGAAAACTTTTGGAGCAGAAAGGCTGAAGGACTGGAAGTAGCTTTCGCGTCAGGTAACAGTCGCTGTTTGTTCCAACTTATACGCACAACAGGTCCGAGAAAGTTAAAAGTTAGCGAAACTATAAATGATAGTAACAACGAATTAATAACCGATAAAATAAGTCGTCATGACAGGTGGGCTGAACACTTTATTGGTCAATTTTCTTGGCCACCCGCGTCAGTTCCGCTTCCCGAAAGCATGCCTGCATCAACAGTGTGAAATGTTAGTCCCGAAGAACCATCCGAGTT